>JAPTJF010000121.1:0-139874 GCA_029339195.1 Micractinium sp. NFX-FRZ | reverse complement strand
TGTTGCAACATCATTTACATGTATATTAAGGACAACTGAAGAGTCGTGCCGCCGGCAGCAGCCCTTTTATAGTAGGGAATGGGACGGTGTACCGCCGCGTACCTCCTGGCCCCCCTACTGGGGGGCGGTGGCGGCAACAATTGCGGCGTCATTGAGCAGTGGCACTGCCGGCGCTATTCTGAAGCCCGGTTTTGGCATACTGGCTAGCATTCAGCTGCCCAATGGGGTCATGAATGCCGCAGCTTGCTGCCTACAGGTCGCGTTGCGCTGCAGCGATGCCCGCCCGTCTTCCACTGCAGCCTTGCTGCTGACTGTTGCTGCTGAGGACGTTTTGGCAGGCTGCTTCCCGCCGGTAAAGATCCAGCGGGATTCCATTTGAACCTTGGCCTGAATACGCAATGAGTGAAATGCCAGCCTGCCGTCTCTGCATGCCGCAATGCATGCCGCCTCATGCCGCCTCCCCGTCAGCGCGCGCTTGCCGCTACTCCTGTCAGTCGTCCTATTTGGCACAATTTCTGCGCGGCTCTTGCCCTCAACATCCTCCCACCTGCACCCGACGCTCGAGCCGTGCGTGCGTAACGATCGCAGCTGCTGAGCAGCGCTGAGCGCGGGAGAGCACTTCTCCCTAAGGGAGCGCGCTGCCCCAAGCTGGGGCGCTCGTGCTGGCCTCGGACACGCGTAAGTGATGTCCTGAGTAGGGCTTCGCCCGGCGCTGGCATCGCCCAGCCGCCGGCGTGACGCCGCCCGCCCGACACCGCCTGCAGCAGTTTTTTTCCCTTCCGGCCTTCACCCAGGGCTCCCCTCCGCCTTGCCCCTTTCTTTTCAGCCTGCTGGACATCCAGCCAGCCATGTCCCCAGGCGAACGTGACGACGAGCCGCGCTGGGTGGCGCTGCAGGGGCGCTTCCCGCTGGTCGCTGCCCTGCTGGCCGACGGCGACGCCGCGCCGCCCGCCCACCTGCTGTCCCCCGCCCACCTGCGGGCCCGCCTGCCTGGCGGCCTCACCCCCATGCACGCTGCCACTCTGGCCAACAAGCGTGCCGCCATATCAGCCCTGGTGGCAGCAGGCTGCCCCGTAAATGAGCCTCTGGGGACCCCCTGGGATGATGACCTGGAGGTGATGCTGGACCATGCAGGGCGCAGGGCCAGGCTTTCGCGCGGGGCCCTGCGGGCAGGCGCCACCCCGCTGGCCGTGGCAGTGCTTGCCGTGCTGCCCGATGCGGTGGCGGCGCTGCTGGCCGCCGGCGCGCCCGCAGAGCAGCGTCTCTCCATTGAGACCCGGCGCTGGGCGGAGGATCTCACGCTGCTCATGCTGTGCCTGAACGACCCCGCGGAGGAGTCTGGGGACGCAGCAGCGGAGGACAGCCCACAGCGCCTGGCAGTGCTGCGCCTGCTGCTGGAGGGCGGCGCAGACTGCCAGGCCAGCAACCAGGTGGGCATTGCGGCTTTCTGCCCGCCCACCTACCCGCTGAAGTATGCAATGGACAGCGGCATGAGTGCCGCCGGGGGCGTGATTGCGCGCCACCTGGCGGCACGCCGCCCCAACAGGCTCAGCAGGGAGGCGGCGCTGCTGGCGGGCATGGGGGCATGTCAGCAGCGCGACGCGCCGGCCGCGCTGTGGCTCGTCGAGGCGGCGGCGGCGGCGGCGCCACGCAGGCGCCGCGTGCCTGTGGGCGAGGAGCAGCGGGAGGTCACCTGGTCCTGGATGCTCGGGTGAGGTGGGAGGCAGAGGCTGGGTCAACGAGACGAGAAAGACGTGGGGGCCGTGGGAGAGGAGCAGGCACGCTGCAGCTGCCATGAGCCGCTTCTGCTGCCACTGCCGGGTCGCACCGCTCTTGTTGTGCTGGCCCCTCACTTGTCACCGTGTGACTGCATGCCTGGCCCTCCCCCTGCTGCAGCGATGCGGTTGCCGAGGGCTTGGCCAGAGTGGTGGCGGCGATTTTGCCTCGCCTGAGTGCCTCGGAGCGGGCGGACGCCCTGACCTCCTCCTACCACAAAACCCTTGCAATGCCGCTTGTGGTGCTAGCGCTGGTGCGGGGCCATGCAGACGTGCTGGCAGTGCTGCAGCAGGCCGGCGCCGCCTGCGGGCTGGCGGAGCGGGAGAAGGCACTGTATACTGCCATCAGCTGGTGCATGCCAGAGGGCGCCCAGCTGGCGCTGTATCCCCCCGCTGCGCCCGCTGTGGGCGGCGGCGGCCCCGGCCCTGGCCCCGGCCCGCTGGTAGAGCACTGCCGCAAGGCCACAGCTGTGGCGAGAGCGGTGGGCAGGGAGGGGAATTACAGCTATGGGAGCTATGGGATGCAGCATGTCTTCCCTCCCAGGTCCCGAGAGCTGGGCCCGCTCGGTGCGCTGGTGTCCGCCGCCCGCAGCCGCTTCCCACACATCCTCCAAGACCTGGACGAGGTGAGGTGGGCGGGACGGGCGCCTGCAGCTTGGGCTGCTGGCTGCACCACCCTCCTATTTCCAAACCTGCGTGTAGCTCAGACCCGGCCTTCTGCAAGCACCCACCCGCATGCTTGCATGAAAGCCCGCCCACCACCCTGCATGCCTGCGCCGCAGGCTTTCCTTGATACAACTCTGCCTCCTTTCCTGCCCCTTTCCTGCACACTCAGGACCCTGCTGTTGAGGCCAAGATGGAGCGTGGCGCTGTGGCCATTGCAGAGCTGCTCATGGGCGCAGGGTTTGGGCTGGAGCCACCGCTGGCGCCGGCGCCGGCGCCAGCTGGCGAGGAAGACTACGAGCCTCCGCCCCTGCCGGCAGACAGGTGTGTTTGGGGAAGCACACGGTGCCATGGGGGCGCCACGGCCTGCTGAGTAGCTGCGCCTTGCGCTGCCCCTTTTCTTGCCGAAACGCGGTGCGAGAGTTATGAGCTAGAATCCTGCCCTTCTGCTGCCTGGTAGCCAGCTGCCGAGATGCCCCCTCTCCCCACTGCTGCCCACGCAGCCCGCTGAGCCTCGCTTTGGAGCGCAGCTGGTCGCGCAAGCGCCACAGGCACTTCCCGGCCCGCTTCAAGCCAGCTGCACGCACTCTGCTGCTGGCGGTGGCGCGCCACGCCAGGAAACAAAAGCTTGCCGGCGGCAGCCCCTCTGGCATAGGCGCCCTTCCGGCGACAGCAGTGGAGCTCATCATCAGCCTGGCCGCTTTCCCGCTGCTGCCCTGGCTATAATAGATGGTTCCAGCAAGGCGCACCTTCTCCTGGGAGGGGGAGCCTCTCTGTTGAGGGCACCTCCAAATGCCGTCCCTGCCCTGCTGTGCCTTGTCGGATTTGCCTTGCCTTGCCTGCCTGTTTCTGCTGTGCGTGTCTGTGCCATGTGTGTGTTTGTCCCGTGGAATAGTCTGCAATGCAGAACGTTTTGGTAGACAGAACAAAAATCATCGAGGGCCTCAATGAGGCGGGGTCGAGCATCGCCACCAGTGGTGTGCGCAGCAGGCGGCAGCGGCACCAGCATCATCGCCACCCATGTCGTGGGCCGTGAGGCTGTGAGTCCTGCCCCTGTGCACGTCGCAACACGAGCTGCAGCCAGCGCTCACAGGGGCTGCACACTGCTGCTGCAAGATACGGAGGCGCCAGTCAGCCTGTCATGCGTTCCTGTGCTGCGCGCAGAATCTTTCATGCCCAGTGTTGATGCAGCCGTGTGACTCTGCGCTTGCCTGCAAGCACTGCGCTTGCCTGGCGGGGCAAGCAGGAGTGCCAGAGAGCACAGCAGCCAGCATGCTTGCATTCATGGCAATCAAACGAGCGCGGTTCCTGCCGGTTGTATACTGGGCCCCCGGTCAACAAAACAAGCCGCCGACCTGGAGGGCACGCACGCCACACAGGTGGCGGCCGACGCCCAAGGCGGTGGCATGCCCCGCCATGTGAGGCCCCTTGACCGCGCAGCGGGGACCTTTTCAATCTGCGAACAGTTGTGTGGCCATCTGGCGATACTTTGGGTGGGCGGCGCGTCCCGGTGCATTCATGAAGTGTCGTCGTGCGGCATGGGAAGCCGCGGCCAGGCAGGCTGACCTCATCGTGCCTTCAGCCCCCACACCCGCTCCCCTCGATTCAAGAAATCAGCTCTAAAGCCCTGAAACCATACATAGCCGAGCTATCGGCCAGAGCAACCCAAACACCTTCTCGCCATCTGCCTCTCCAGCCCGGGCCGCCTCCCTCAAGCTCTGCTCCACAGGCCAGCCTCCAGGGAGGCGTAGTAGCCTCCCCAATAGGTCCGAGGCCCCGTATGGTGGCAATGGCAGGTGAGGCCCTAAAATACAGCTTCGTGACGCGCCTTCGCGCAACTTCTGGCCTCCTTGCTCCCGCCTAGCTTCACTCACCTTCTCATGCCGCATGGGGTCGCAGGGGCGGGACCAAGCAGCGCGGCCCGCACAGTGGGGCGGCCAGCGGCGACGCGCGCAACGGCAGCGGCCGCCGCCGCCTCGGCGCCGGGCCCGGGCCACCGCTGGTCGCAGCGCCCTGCACAGCCGCTGCCGCCGTCGCCCGCTGTGGCTGTCGAGCGGGAGCGGGAGCTGGGCAGCGGCCGCCTGGGTGGCGGGAGCAGCAGCAGCATCGCCGGCCGGCGGCGCAGCGTGGCGGCGGAGACGGCGGTAGCCATCCGAGCGGCGCGCTTTGCCCAGAGCCTGAACGAGCAGATGTGGTATGAGCGGCTGGCGGGCACGCTTGCAGAAGGTGGGTGGTGCTGGGAGTCCAGGGAGTCTTGCATAATGGTGCCGTTTGCCACACAGCGATGCAGCCCCATTCGCCAGGCTGGCATGCCAGCAGGGTTGTTTGTCGGTACATGTGCTGGACCACCCCTTGGGGTCGTGGCCCTGGCCACCACTTGTTTCCTTCCGCCCCTACGGGCCTCCTGGCACCCCCATCAGCCCCCTATGGTCCCCCAGGCCTGCCTCACAGCCCCCCAGCACCGCTGGGGGAGCCTGGGGTGCTCGCAAGCCCCTCCTGCCACCCCGCGCACCTCGCGCTTTTTGTTGCCCTGCCGCGCCTCTTCTTCCTCTTCTCCTCACTCTGGCTCGTCCCCAGCGACTCCCCAATCCGCTTCACATCAGCAGCACAGCGCCTCTCGCCGCAACCCCGCAGCAGCGGCGGCGGCGGCGGCGGCGCCCACGGCCCCGCCGCCGCCGTCGCCGCCGCCTGCGCGGCCCACGCCTCCCCTGCCGGCGCGGGGCAGCACGGTTGACTGGGCAGCGCTGTACGCCCACCTCTCCTTTGCAGCGGCCCCGCGGGTAGAGGCGGCAGACGCGCTGGCACACAACAAGTGGGAGGCCACTTCCACCACGCTCGGCCAGCAGCAGCTGTGGGAGCGCATACAGGCAGACGCGCGCGAAGTGGCGGCGGCAGGTGCGAGGCTGGGCAGGGGGCAGGGCTGGTGGGGCTGTCAGGCGACATGCGCGTGCGCAACGCGGCGGTGTGGGGACGCAGCGCAGTCGGTAGAAAGCCGCCGGCTGCCGCTGCCAGCTCCGCCGCGCCGTTTCCGCGCGCTGCTGCCGCCCCGCTGCTTGCTGCCTGCCCGTGTCGCCGCCTGCGTGTTGACCACAACCCTTGCTCTCTCTCCATATTTGCGTGCCCATCCCTTCCGCTGCCTGCAGAGCCTGTGCTGGCGTCGTTTGCGCACATGACGGTGATCATGCACAGCAGCATGGCGCGCAGCTTGGCCTTCATCCTGGCCAACAAGCTGCAGAGCAGCACGCTGCTGGGCACGCAGCTCACGCGCCTGTTTGTGGAGGCGTACGAGGTGCGGGGGCGCGTGTGTGTGTGTGTGTGGACTGCCGGGGTGTGCGCATGGGATGTTCATTTGGTTAGAGCACAGGCTGCTGGCATGAGACGGGCAAGTGGGGGCGGAGCGGGTGCGCCGCCGCCACTGCCGCCAACTCCTTTTCCGCGCCGCCTTTTGCACACAGTGGGCGCGCCCCTCGAGCCATGCTTTCGCCTCCCCTGCCGCCGGCTCACACGCCCCCTTCCCTGCCCCCTTCCCTTGCCTCCCTGCAGGACGACCCCTCCCTGGTGGATGCTGCTGTGGCCGACCTGCAGGCGGTGGTGGAGCGCGACCCCGCCTGCGAGACGTATGTGCAGCCGCTGCTCTTCTTCAAGGGCTTCCAGGTGAGCAGCAGGGGTTGCGCGTTGTTGTGGGGGGTGATGAGGGGGCTGTTCTTGTGAGGGTGATAAAAGTGGAGTGACAGGGGGCGTGCGCTGGGTGGTGGGTTGCAAGCCAGCACAGACGTGCTGCTGCTGCTGACGCCTACCGCCCGTGTGGCACACATCACGTGTTTGCAGGCGATCCAGGCGCACCGCGTGGGGCACTGGATGTGGCAGCGCGGGCGCAAGGCGCTGGCGGTGGCGCTGCAGAGCCGCATGAGCGAGGTGTTTGGGGTGGACATCCACCCGGCGGCGCGCCTGGGCTGGGGGGTCATGATGGACCATGCCACAGGTACGGGGAGGGGGCGGGCGTGAGAGGAATGCCCGGTTTGTCATGAGCAGATGTTGATCAGGTGCCAGTGGTTTGCTGCAAAGCTCCAGCACTACGGTGGCAGAGGCATGAATCGCTCGGGCCTGCCAGCTGCCGTGCATTCCCACCTTGCGCCGCCCCGCCCCGCCCTCGCTCTGCTGTGCTCAATCCCCCTACCTCCACCTCATGCCGCCCACACTTCGTCCGCCTTCGTCCTCCATCTCATGCCGCCTGCGCTTGATCTCCCTTACTGCACCACCTCATGCCGCCCGCACCTCTTTCCGCGCCCCTGCCTGCAGGCATCGTGATTGGCGAGACGGCGATAGTGGGGGACAACGTGTCGATGCTGCACCACGTCACGCTGGGCGGCAGCGGCACCGGCAAGGGGGCGCGCCACCCGGTGGTGGGCAACGGCGTGCTGCTGGGGGCGGGCGTCAGGTGCGCGGGCACACTGGTGGGCAGGCGGGCGGGCGGGCGGGCGGAGAAGGACTCTGCTTGGTGCCTGGCGCCTGGTGTGCCTGGGCACAAAGGGGGCGGGGCTGGGATGCTTGTGCTTTCAAGCGAGGGGGGCGGCTGCAGGATGGTTTGCTGGCAGCGCCTGCCTGCACTAGCTCCTCACTGCCTGCCGACTTGTTCCCCCCCTGACCACCCGCCTTCCGTGCTCCCCTCTGCAGCGTGCTGGGCCCTGTGGTGGTGGGACACTGCACCAAGGTCGGCGCCGGCTCCGTGGTGGCAACCGACCTGCCGCCCCACGTCGTGGCAGGTGCGCTGGGCTTGCAGCAGCAGCAGCAGCAGCAGCAATGGTGTGGGCAGTGCCAGCGCAGCAGCCTCACTCTTGCGCAAGCAGCGGTGCCGGCTGCTGCAGCACGCTGCGGGGGCGCTGCCTGCTCCCCACGCGTGGCTTCCATCCAGCCCGTCGCCCCTGCTCCGATCCATCCCCGGCTGCCCAGCTTTCCACACTCTGCACCCTACCTTGACTTTCCCTTCCCTTCCCTGCCTGCAGTGGGCGTGCCTGCCCGCGTGATCAAGCGGCTGGACGAGTTTGAGGAGCCGGTCAAGGAGATGGACCAGGTGTCGGGCTTCATCCTGGATTACGTCATCTGAAAGCATGGCCGTGTTCAAACAGATGGCAAGGGGCAACAGCCTCCCATCGGCAGGAGGGCCCTGGCCATAGCCCCAGGTTTCGAGGGCGTGGGCCAGCACCCTCCTCCGGCCCTGAGCCCCCTCGTCTCATTTGTTGTTGGATATGCGCATCGGATACGCGCCGCCCTGCTGCTGCTCCTGCTCAATACGCTTTGCACGAAATTATGATTCCTCTTCATTCCGCGACCTGCCTGCCTGGCCCAGCTACGCGTGCGCCCTGCTGCACGCGCCGGCTCGGCTGCTTCTTGCGGGGCTGTGGCCGCCCGTTTTTGCTTGCCTTGGGACGTGGGCGCCCCCCCAGCCCGTAGCTACCGCACACCACCACCTCCACGCTTGCCTCCCCTCCCGGCATGCAAGCCCCCTTCATCCTGTGCTGTCCGTCGCCCTGCTGCCCCCGTGGGGGCGCGGGCGTTTGCCTGCAACCCTCTACCCTTTGAACTGCCGCGCCCCGCCGCTGTTCCGGCCCCCCGTCCCACCTCCCACCTCAGGGTTGAGCCTGCACCTTGTTGCTTCATACCTCTCTGCTCTCCCTCACTGGCCCGCCCGCTGACGGGTGGCGGGACCCCAGTGCTCCCCCTGCCGCCCCTGCAACCAGTTAGTCGCCCCCTCAGCGCGCGCGGTCATGCCACCACACACACATACATGATGCACACTCTGCGGCCGCCCCTTGTGGCCTCCTCAACAACAATGTCTACAGCACCACGGCACGGTCTGCTTTTCCCTCTTGCTTCTTTCCCCCTTGCTTGTAGCACTTCCACTGCCCCGCCTCCTCTCTTGTCCGCTCTCCTCCCCCCTCCTTGGTCTTCCATGCTCCCTCTCCCAGAATTTGGTTTGCATGCGACCGTCCTGTGTCCGTCTTTGAGTAGCATATATGTGCTTGTGTGTGTGTGTGTGCACGTGCGCATCACCGTAACTCTTGCGTAGCCACACACCACAGTCCAACGGGACGATACGAAAGAAGGAGGTGCATAGATGACGGGTTGTGGCAGAGAAGGGGCGACACTTAGCATGAGGGGCTGACATTCCAGCGACGGACGCCAGCGACAGGCGTGCAGGCAGCTGCTGAAACCTTGGAGCGCGGGCTGCTAGCGCCTGGTGGGTGGCAGGAACGGAATGCCGCAGCGCTAGTAGTCGCTGCCTGCGCTGCCATACCCGTAGCTCTGCTCATCCCAGCTGCGGTGCTCCCCCCGCGCCCCTGCTCCGCCGGCGCTTGCCCCCCGGTGGAACACAGCCCCCTCTGGGTCGTACCCGCCGTCGTCTGATGAGCTGCCCAAATTGGAGGCCTCGTCTGCAGGGCGGGTAACAGGGAAGGTACAGGGCATGGAACTTGAGCAGGGCGCAGGGGAGGGCCAGAGCTCGAGCTACGAGCGCAAGCGCAGCATGCCCAACACGCACAGCATGGCGCAGCGTGCAGCTGCAAACACACCGGCGCACCGGGGTAGTCGTGCGCGTAGAAGCCCTCTGCGTTGGAGTCCTCGCTGTCGCCGCCCGACTCCTCCCCATCCTCCTGCTCCAACACCAGCCAGGTGCCGTCCTCTGTGATCTGCGAGGGGCAGCGGGGGCGGGCGCAGGGGGCGGGAGGAGTGGACGCAGAGGGGTTAGGTTGCAATAGGCAGGCAGCTGCAGCTGCCGCTGCAGGCAGGGGGGATGGGGGGCCATGTGGGATGCACAGAGGGCATCCAGGTGCCACCGTCTACGATGTGCTACGCACGGCTGGAAGTTGCGGGCGTTGGGCAGGCGGTGGGGTACGAGACGCAGGGGAGGGGGTGGGTTTGGGGAGCACAGCTGTCCATAGCTGCCTTGTGCACATTCCCCTGCTGGCACCGCCTTTCCATCTGCTTGCTGCAGCCGGTGCTGCCTGGCCGTGCCCTCCCTCCCTGCCAGCTGCCCTCCACTGTCCAGCCCTGCTTCTCACCTGCACCACAGGCGCGCAGCCGCGCGCGTGCAGCTCCCACCCCTGCTCCTCCGCCGCCCCTGCCGCTTGTGCGTCGCTTTCGTCTTCCGACATGGCGGCATATAAGTCATACACATACTCATCCTCATCATCATTCCCCTGTGCGCCCACGCCCTCGGCGCCCTGCTGCCCTGCTGCCGCCGCTCCTGCTGCCGCCGCTGCTGCTGCTGCCGCTTCGTCACCGCCGCCGGCGCTGCCAGCCTCCGGCACCGCCCGCCCCTGTGATGCCAGATACTCCCGGATCATTGGCATGTAGTTGCACATCAAAGTGCCCTCGTCGTACTGCTGCGCCGCCCGCTGTGCGCGGCTGGGCCGCCGCGCCGCTGCGCTGCTGCCGCTGCCAGCAGGCAGCGCCGTTGCTGCCGACGAGCCAGGCTCTGAATCTGCGTCCCGCCGGACCACGTCATACACAGCAGCCAGCTCGCCAAGTGGGTCGGCAGCATGCTCTGTCACTGAAAAGTTGGAGAGGCCGCGGCGCCGCTTGATCTGTTCATACCGTGCTGCCTGCCCCGCCTGCAGCTGCTGCGCTGCGCGGCTTGCGGTGGCCGCGGCGGCCGCCGCAGCGGCGTCGCCCGCTGCACTGCTGTCCTTCACGCCTGCCCGCCGTGCCGCCGCTGCCTGCTGCTGCTCTGCCAGCAGGCTGTCCAGCTGCTGCCGGTTGATGCTGCGCAGCTGCGAGGCGCTCAGGGTGGACAGCTTGCGGTAGCGCTGCCGCCGGGCCGCCAGCGGCGGCGGCGCCTCAGCATCGGGCTCAGCCTCGGCGCTGCCCTCCTCAGCATCCGGCTGCTGAGCCAGCCCCAGGCCCGCGAGCGCACTGCTCAGGGAGGTGTGTGCACGCTTGCCTGGCGCCTCCAGACCCTCCACCACTGCAGGGGCAGGCAGGCGGCAGGTGGGCAGCAGGTGGGCGGCAGCCGGCGGTGATGATCTGCCGCCGCTACCCTGAGACCCTTTGCCGCCGCCACCGGTCCCTCCTGCACTGTGCGCGAGTTTCACATGTTACTTGGCGCCAAGCCACTCACCGAGGTCCTCTGGCGCCTCCGCCCCGCGCTTGCGCTTCACTCGAACCAGCCTGAGCCACCGCTCGGGCGCCTCTTCGGGCGCCTGGGGGTGATCTTGAACTTCTGACATGCCGAATGGAGTGCAACGTTGAGCAAGCAACACTGGCAAAAGACAGCGCGCGACAGGCGGGCTGCTGTTCGGACGCCCTATCAACACCAATTGCCGATGCTAGTGATGTGAAGAGCACTCCAATCGGAGCAGCTCAACAGAGCCGCCACCGCATGCTTAGCAGCCAAATGCCGAGCAGGCTAGATGCATAGCCGCTGGGAGGATGCCGACAAACAGAGGTAGGAAAATTACATATAAAGCGCAGCACCGCGGCGCACAGTGAAGCTTGCGGCTGGCCAACAAGTGCAGTCATGGCGCCTCCTAAGCCGCTGTTCGATTACGACGATGCTCAGCCGGCGGAGGCGGAGCTTCGGGTCAACCAGGACTTTGCCAAGCGCTTCGAGGCGAGTGGCGGCCAGTGCAGGCGGCGGCTCGGGACGCCTGGAAGCGACAACTTGCGCTGAAACGAGCTTTGGGAAGCGCTCGGTGAACAATTGAGCTCCACGCAGCGCGGCGAGAGCCCAGCCGCCATCCCTGCCACACTGCCGCCACTGCCGCCGCCGGTTCCCCGCTCACCCTGCCCCCTCACCCTGCCGCCTTTCCCTCCTCCCCCGCCGCTCTCTGCAGCACAATAAGAAGCGCGAGGAGCTGCATCGCCTGCAGGAGAAGTACCCCGAGCAGGCAGCAAAGATAGCAAAGGTGGGGCGCCAGCCCTTGGCAGCCAGCAGAGGAGTTCAGGACATGCCGCCGCCGGCCTGCTGCTGCTTGGGCTGCTGCAGTGTTGCAGAGCTGGCGCTAACTGTTTGCGCCCGCTGAAGCAGTTGGGGCGCCCTGATAACCTCACCCAATCCAACCACTGCCATGCCCGCCTCGGCTCCGCTCCACCCCGCCTGTCTTTCCCCACAGGAGCGCGTGCGTGCAGCGGGCGGCGGCACTGGCAAGGATGAGGGCGAGGAGTCTTCTTCCTCCGAGGACGAGGATGAGGACCCCGAAAAGATAATCAGCGAGAAGACGCAGGCACAGATCTTTGAGACTCTGCTCAAGATCCGGGCGCGGGACCAAAGCATTTACCAGCCTGACACTAAATTCTACTCCAGCAGCAGCGACGAGGAGGAGGAGGAGGAGGAGGAGGCGGCGGCGGCAGGTGAGGCTGGTGAGGCTGGGGTGTGGTCGTATGCAATGTGGGTGACAAGGATTCGCTCTGGGGACAACGGGTGGCAGCGCAGGCGGGTGGTGAGGGATGCACAGGGGGGAGTGCAGGGCGGGCGGGTGCAGCAGCGCACGTGCCCGTGGACCGGCAGTCTCCGGTGCCAGATATGTGTGCCGCACCTGCCGTTGCTGTTTGTTGGCAGCATGTTGACATCAGCTGCACTGCTGCATGCCCGCTTCGCCGGCGCAGGAACGGACGGGAGGAAGTGCACGGCGTCGCGCTGCAAGGGCCCGGCTTTCAAACCGTCGTCCTTTGCTTCATGCCTGTCGGTGCCGCTGCAGGGAAGAAGGGGAAGAAGGAGAAGCCGATGTTCCTGAAGGACGTGATTTACCAGCAGGCGCTGCAGGAGGGAGGCACCTCAGGTAGGGATGAGGGCAGGGGCTGCTGTGAGGGCTGGGGAGGCCGGAATGGGTGCTGGAGCGGCGGTGGCGGCTGGGGAGGCGGGGCCCGAGTTGTGCGGTGTTGCTTGTGTCCCGCTGTGTGATGTGCTGTGCACCTGAGCGGGGCACAGGGCCCAAACCATGCACTGTACGCCCACTATGCCCGCCAACCCTTGCTGCCGCCGGCATCGCTCCCCATTCCTGGGTTGTGCAGACGACGAGGAGGGGCCTGCTGGTGGCAAGGCGCCCCCTCCCCGCACATATGCACAGGAGCAACAGGAGCTGAAGCAAGCCTTCCTCAGTGCCTTTGATGAGGAGGCGGCGGATGGCGAGGGCGAGGGCGAGGGCTTTGGCAGCGGCGTGCTGAAGACCAAGCAGAGGCGGAAAGCGGCAGCTGCTGGGAGGGATGAGGAGGGCGAGGATGAGGAGGAGGAGGAGGGGGAGGAGGAGGAGGAGGGCGAGGAGGAGGGCGGCCAGGCTGGCGCCAGCGAGGCGCGGGTGCAGCAGCTTCTGGACGGCTACTTTGGGCGGGACGAGCAGCTCAGCAAGGAGGAGCGCTTCCTCAAGCGGTACATCCTCAACAAGGTGAGAGGCGGTACAGCTGTGGTCAAATGAAGCGAGGGAGGGGGCCGGTGGCACGCACAGCGCGGGTGGTACGCCTGGCTGCAGCTCAGCAAGCAGGGCTTGGTGCCTGAGTCGGCGCAGTGTGTTTGGAGGCCAGCTGCCTGATGCACTGATTGAGCACTCGTCCAGAGCACAGCAGGGCGCCAGTGTCTCGCGCGGCCTGCACCAAGCTCTTGTTAGCATGGACTCGGCCGGGGCGGCAGCTCCAGAGACGGGTGCTGCCCAGATAGATGGCCTGACCCTTGTGCAGCTGCCCACTGCGCGCCCGCTCATCCCTTCGATGCCCCCGCCCACCCTGTTCCATTACTTTCATCCGGTTGCCCGCCCTCCGTGCAGGGGTGGGTGGAGGAGGGGGATGAGGGGTTCACTGAGGATGAGGATGAGGAGCCGCACCACCGCAATGTGCTGGTGGACGATGAGGAGGATGAGCAGTTTGTGCAGCAGGCAGGCGAGTGCTGGGTGAATTCACTGTGAACGGGGTGCGGGGTGACGGGTTGTGGGGTGGCGAGGGGTGCACTGTGCTAGGCTGGGGTTGAGGCCATGTGCCGGGGGGGGAGTGTGGGAGGAGACAAAGAGCGCTGGTGTGAGGCGAGCGGCGTGTGCCGTGTACAGCGCGGCGCCCACCCTCAACCCTGCAACCTCGCGCACCGGTACGTTGCAATCACCCCTCACCCCTTCCGAACCAGCCGGAGCACGCCTCCTTCTTTGGCACATCGACCTGAGTTTGCCTACTGCCTTACTTAGCGTCCCTCCTTTACTTTCCACCCTGCAGAGCTGTTTGAGCACGCCTACAACTTCCGGTTTGAGGAGCCGGGGGCCGCCTCCATCGTGACATACCCGCGTAACGTGCGCCACGCTGCGCCACGCTGCATGCTGTGATGCCACTGGCCGCCTGCCATGCTGCGCTGCAGTTGTGCCCGCCAGTGGCGCCGCCGCTGCGCTGCGGCCAAACTCTTGCAGTCCACACCTGTGCACGGTTTGTTCCCTTGTAACCGCCGCAGATTGAGGGCACGGTGCGCAAGGAGGATGAGCGGCGCAAGCGCAAGCGGCAGGAGAAGGCGGAGCGGCAGGCGGCGGAGGAGGAGCAGCGGCGGGCGGAGGTGAAGCGGCTGAAGAACCTGAAGAAGGCGGAGATCGAGGGGAAGTGAGTTGCGATTTAAGGAGTGGACTGCATGGGATAGGGCTGCTTTCAATAGGTGCCCTGCCAAGGCAGGGGCAGTTGTGGGGATGGGCTAGGGCGGCAACTGACCTGAGGAGCGGAAGCGTAGAAGGAGCAGGTGCTGGGGCGCCTGGGGCATGTGAGCTTGCGGTGGCCGCCTGCCTGCGGTTCTGGGGATGAGGGTGGCGGGGGCCGGGCGGCGACGCAGCGGACATGTGATGCTGCAGGCAGAACTGACGTGCTGGGTATGCCTGCCTGGTTATGTGCCTGGTTATCTGCCTGGTTATGTGCCTGCCTGGTTATGTGTGTGTGGCTCTCACCTGTGTGGCTCCCACCCGCAGGCTGGAGGAGATCCAGACTGTGGCGGGCAAGGCGGCTCCCCGCCAGGAGCTGCTCGACCGACTGGTGAGCTGGCGCGCTGAGCTGGCGCGCTGAGCTGGCAGCCCGCGTCCCGACCCCAGCCTCCTACATCCTTGATCTGGCGGTGCCTGTTGTGCTGTGGCTCCTCCCCCCTCGGGGCACCTGCCCCACCTTGCCCACCCTGTTTCTCCCTCTGCCTGCCTGCCTGCCTGCCTGCCCGCCCCTCTCCGCCCCCCCTCCCCACCTGGTCCCTTGGCCCACCCCCTCCCTCCCTTCCACCCGACCCCACCCTCCCCCTGTGCCAGGTGGCGGGCGACTTTGACCCCGAGGAGTATGACCGACAGATGGCGGCGGCCTTTGGGGACGACTATTACGACGAGGTGAGGCGCTTGGGTGGTTTGTTATAAGCACTACAGGGGTGCAGGTTGTACGGTGGTGAATGCGTGTGCAGTATGCCAAGGGCTGGCTGGCGGGGCCTTTTGGGACGACTGGCACGAGGCTGGGAGCTGGGGCACATCATGGACGGGGGTGATGGGAACAGCAGGGGGCTGGGGGGTGAATCAGGGGGCCTGAGGGGAATGGGGGTCAGCTGGTGGGGGCAGCCCGCCCGGTAGTGGGGGGTGGGACCGTCGGGCGGCGCCGTAGAGACGAGAGGAGGCGCGATGCTCCTTCCCCTGCTCCCCTTACTTTCTTCTTCCTTCTTCCCCCGCACAAGCTGGGGGTGGCTTGTGAGGCTTGTGAGGCTTGTGAGGCTTGTGAGATGACTGCTTTGCTGACGGGGCGGTCGAGCAGGAGGCTTCCACTCGTTTCCAGTCACCCCCTGCTCAGCCCCTGCTTTCTGTACCCTTCCTTTTCTCAGGGTGCTGACGAGGACGGCGCTGATGACCTGGCGGACGAGGAGTTTGAGCGGGAGCTGGAGGCGATGGCCCAGTATGGGTCGGAGGACGAGGACCCCCAGACCTTCACCGCCCTGCACAAGCGGCTGGCGGCGCAGCGCAAGGAGGAGGCGGCAGCAGGTGCGTGCGGCACGCGGCGCGTTGGCAGCGTTGTGGGCGTCAGAGGTTGAAGGCGCGGCTGTGAGTGAAGCACGCACGAGTGGGAGGGACAGGGAAGGAGGAGCAGCAGAGGCTGGGAGGTGGGCGGGGTGTGACGCGTGACCTCGCTGCAGTACACTACATGGAAGCCAGTATCTCATCTCCCGTTCCTCCCACTTCCCCCTGCCATGCCCCCCGCCCTCACCTCCCCCCCCTGCCTCCCCTTCTCTCCTGCCACAGGCGCGGATGCTGACGAGGAGGATGCTGACGAAGAGGAGGGCGGGGAGGCGGCGGACCCCGAGGCGGCGGCCAAGGCGCGGGCCGAGGTGCAGCGGCTGCTGGAGGAGTACTTCAAACTGGATTACGAGGACGTGGTGGGGGGCATACCCACGCGCTTCAGGTGGGGAATCGACTTTGCTGTGTGTGTTGCGGTGGTGAGGGTGGCGGTGGCTTGGCTGTTGTTGGCTGTTGGCTGCCACAGCACAGGGGCCAGGTGTGTGAGCTGTGCTGCTGGACGAGTGTTTTTTGCTGGGCGCTGTGGGGAGGCGGAGGGCGGCATGCTCTCGCAGGCAGGCTGGAGGGCTCTGCACCGCTGGTCACCTGGATGCGCCGACTGCGGGTACGGGGAGGCGAGTCCCGATCCCTTTTCCTCCCCAGTGGCCACTGTGCTCTCCACAAACTGATGCGTCCTCCTGGACCCTTCCAATGTCAAGTCCTGGCCTGAGGCAGACGTCGGCTGCGGCTCCCACAGCACCCTACCTGGGTACACAGTACATGCTCACATGAGCGGTTGCGCCCCCCCTTGGACCCCACCCGCAGGTACAAGGAGGTTGCCCCCGACACCTTTGGCCTGGGCGTGGAGGACATCCTGGCAATGGAGGACAAGGAGCTCAACCAGGTGGTGGGCCTACGCACGCTGGCTCCCTACAGGTGGGGCAGTGGGGCAGGGGGGAAGGGCAGGGGGCAGGGAGGGGGCAGGGAGGGCAGTGGGGAAGGGCAGGGGGCAGGGAGGGGGCAGGGAGGGCAGGGGGGAAGGGCAGGGGGCAGGGAGGGGACAAGGAGAGGGAGGGCGGACGCTGCCGCCTTGCCGACGGGTGGTTGTAGCATTTCTCTTAGTCACGCTGTGGAGCGTGGGGTGGGCACAGCAGTCGGGCTGGCCAGGAAGTGACTGAGGTGGATGGGATGTGAGGAGCTGCAACGCCCCCCCACCCCCCACCCCCCCATTGTTCACCCACTCGCTCCCCCCCTGCTCCCCATGCCCCCTTCCCCCGCCTGCGCAGGGAGGAGCACAAGAAGTTCCGCCCAAACTACCAGAAGCTGAACGAGCTGAAGCAGCAGCTCCAGCAGGGCCCGCAGGGGCAGCAGGCGCGGCACGGCGGCGGCGGCGGCGGCGGCAAGCCATTTGGACAGGGCGGTGGCGGGTGGAAGCCGCGGCCGCAGGGGCAGGGTGGCAAGTGGCAGGGGCATGGCGAGGGCCATGGCGAGGGGCAGGACAGGCGGCAGGACAGGGAGCCGCGGCCGGAGAAGAGCACTGCCGAGAAGCGGCTGGAGTCGTACAACAAGCCAGCCCTCAAGAGGGGCAAGCAGCAGCAGGGCCTGCAGGGCCTGCAGCAGCAGCAGCAGCAGCAGCGGGGCGAGCAGCAGCAGGGCGGCGGGCAGAAGCGGAAGCGCGACGCTGCGGGCGGCGGCGGCGGCGACGGGCAGCAGCAGCAGCAGCAGCAGCAGAAACAGAAGCAGCCAAAGCAGGCGCAGGAGCAGCAGCAACAGCAGGCGGCAGCCGACGGGCCGCAGCTGTCCAGGGCTGCAAAGAAGAACATGAAGAGGGCACAGAAGCGGGCGGCCAAGCGGCCCAAGCTGGCAGGCGACGGCGGGGAGCAGGGCGCGTGAACGGGGCGGCGCCTGAGCAGGTAATACGATGCGGCCGTGCGGCGGCTACGGGCGCCTGCATTGCCGGGCCTCACGCTTGCATGGTCTTGACTACCCTGCTGCTTTGCACGGTTCGTGCCTTCCAGGTGTGCGCCCTCGAGCCGCGCAAGGGCCGGAACTCAAAGTTGTAATGCAAACTACCGAGATATCTGCCAGTCGGCCTGCTATGGCAGGCGGGCACGTGCCTGCCAGGGAAGCTGCCTTGGGCTGGCTGCCCAACCGGCTGCCTGGGTGCTTAAGTTTCCCTCCCCAGCGCACCTCCTGGGTTTTGGTGACTGCCTGCTTCCCCCATGAGGATTCACAGAGGCTGGCTGGGCAGCTGGCAGGGGGGTTGAGGTGGGGGCAGGGTGTGATGGAGTGGGGGGGAGGCAAAGGTGTGCCGGAACGAGGGGAGGCAAGCGAGTAATCCCTGTGCCCATTGGGGGCCCCGTTTCTTGGGTGCAGAGTGATCCAACATCTGTGTGCATGTGGTTTGATTGATAATCACGCATACAATCTCACCCCGTGCGAAATGCGACAGAGCATGCAAGATGCATGAGTGGGCCTCAGCTCCAGGGTGCCTCCGGACAGCCCTCCACTAGTGGGAGCACTGGCGGGCGGTGCCCAGCAACACTGGTGCCCACCCAGCACCCACCTGGCTGTCTTGCGCCTCGCTTGGCGTGCGGCGCGACCTGGTGCCTCTAACGGTGCCACTGTGAGCGCATTCACAGGGGCTACACTCTCGAAAGGAGGTTGTGCCCACTGGCCAGGGGTGGCATGACGCGCGCCTCCGGATTTTTCTGCATGATAGGGCGGGAAGGGTCGCGCCCTGCAGCAGCGGCCGTGTCCCAGCTGTTTGAGTGCAAGCTGGTACCCTTCTTCAGCATGTCGGGCAGCCAGGGAGCGGGCTGCGGCGGCAGCATAAACACCGCAAGTCCTTGCAGCAGTGGCGGGACCGCCTTTCACATAGACATTCCCCGGTTTCGCGTCCTGAAGGTCCTGGGACATGGCGCTTTCGGTAGGCAGGCTGCAGCGGCGGAGAGGAGTTCGAGCAGTTTGTGGCGCACTCCTGCGGCTTTGCAGAGCCCGCCATCATGCCGGCATAAACTGCCTTTTGCTTGCAGGAATAGTGGTGCAAGCACAGGATCGCGAAACGGGCGTGCTGGTGGCTATCAAGCTGCTCGCCCGCGGGAGCTACTTCGCTGCGTCCGCTTCTGTAAGTGTGAGTCTGTGCCTGCTCTGCCGAATGAGCATCCCTGCCACTCCGCGAGAATATGCACTACACTTCCCTGCCTGCCGCCGCCTGGAGCTTGCATCCCCCCGCCGCTCCAGCACGCCCCCCTGCGTCTTCCTTCCTACCCGCCTGCCTGCCTGCAGAACAAGCCCTACATGCTGTACGTGGGCCGTGAGATCCTGCACCAGGCGTCGCTGTACCACCCCTTTATTGTGCAAGTGTACGAGGTCTTCCTGACGCCGCAGGTGCGCGGCCACGCGCGCGGCCACCCACCCAGCCTCCACTCTCGCACATCCCCGTTCCCAGCAGCACCTGCCGCCAGCGACGGAGTGTGCGGGGCGCGGGCAGCGTGCCTGCCTGGCTGAATTAGCTCTTTACCAAGCAAGCGTGCTTGCTTCAGGATTGCCTGCCACCCACTTCGGACTTGCCTGCCGCCCTCCTTTACTGGCGCCTCACTCTCGTCGACTTGCGTGTCCCCTCGCATCGACTGTTGTGCTGCAGCACCTGGCGATTGCGTTGGAGTTTGGGGACGCTGGCAGCCTGCTGACGTACCTGCAGGCGCAGCCCAACCGGCGGCTGCTGGAGCCCACCGCTCGTTGGCTCTTCCAGCAGCTCGTCATCGGGCTGTCATACACGCACCTCAGGGTACGTGGCTTCCAAGGCTTGTTTGCTGTTCCAAGCATCCCATCTTGGTGTGCGTGCGGGCTCTTCCAGCAGCCTGTCACTGGGGCTGTCGTACACACACTGTTGTCCCCTGGGGCTGTCGTGCACACAGTAAGGCTGCGCTGAGGCGCTGTTGCTGCTGCTGTGGTGGCCTGAAGAACCTGCTGCTGCCCTTGCGCACCTGCCCTGCACTCTTTGCACCCTCCCATCAGCCTCATGGGGTGTCCATGGTTGCGGGGCGTGGCCAACCGCGGCCTGAAGCTGAAAACCCTTCTGCTGTTCTAACTCACACAACCTTCCATTGCCATCGTGCTCCGGGCCCCCGCTTGCAGGGCGTGGCCAACAGTGGCCTGAAGCTGGAAAGATCCTGCTGCCAGCCCCCCGCCTTGGCCTCCCCCCCTTGACAAACGACTTTGCCTGCGTTTCATCCATCCAC
Organism: Micractinium sp. NFX-FRZ; assembly: GCA_029339195.1. Lineage (NCBI taxonomy): Eukaryota > Viridiplantae > Chlorophyta > Trebouxiophyceae > Chlorellales > Chlorellaceae > Micractinium > Micractinium sp. NFX-FRZ. The sequence goes on along the minus strand of JAPTJF010000121.1, from coordinate 120,227 downwards.
CCACCCACAGGGCGTGGCCAACCGCGACCTGAAGCTGGAGAACCTGCTGCTGTGCAGCAACGGCGCTGACGTGGCGCGGCCGCTGCTCAAGATTGGCGACTTTGGTGAGTGGGCACGCGTGGCGGGCGGGCAGGCATGGTGGTGTGCTGCACACGTGCCTGCACGGGGGGCCTGGATGTGGAGAACGCGGGCATGGGGGACACGTGGAACAGGCGGGGCAGGGGTACGCTCGGCAGGGATGGCGCACCCAACCAAAACCGCTACAGCCCACGCCTCTTCTCCCGGGCTACAGCAATGACCGGCTACAGCTTGCCGGCGCGTGCACACGCAGCCGACGCACTCGTCACCCGTGCCACAATGCGGGACCGCCAATCATGCACTGCCCCCAGGGCTTCTCCAGCCAACAACTGCAACTTGTCTGCTGGGGGCCTGGCGCGCCCTCACCCACACAACGCACATGTCCACTGTCCCTCTCCCACCACCCACACATCTTTACTGTCCCTCTCCCACCACTCTCACACACACGCAGGCTACTCCAAGCACGACTACAACTCGTCGGCCCGCACGCGGTGCGGCACCGAGGTGTACATGGCCCCGGAGGTCATCTGCTGCACCGGCAAGTACGACGCAAAGGTGCGCTAGGCTGGGCTGGTGGCGGCCATGCCTTGGTTGGCTTGCCGGCTGGTGCGATGTGGGCAGGGGATGGGGGAGCTGCACCCGGCAAGTGGGACACAGCGGTGGGCTGGCCACAAGCAGGCAGACGTGCAGCTCATTGCAGTGGGAGTGGGGTGGGCGAGGCCTGCACGACGCCGCAAGTGGCGGGCTGCACCGGCAGGTTTTGCCGCATAGCTGGGCTGACTGGCGAGTGCGGCAAAGGGTGCGGGGGTGGGGATCGGGCTAGTGCTGCGACCTCGTCGGCCATGCCGCCCATGCACCCTCACTCATGGCCCCTGCATGACCCTCTGCAGATGGTGCGAGTGTGAACTTGACCGAGGCGAATCTCCATGCGCCCTCCCTCCTGCCCAGTGCCTCCTGCCCTCCCCGCCCCTTGCGCACCCCGCAGAAGGCAGACGTGTGGTCGGTGGGCGTGATCCTGTTCACCATGCTGGTAGGCGGCTTTCCGTGGACCCCAGGCGACCGCGACTGCGTGCAGAACATCATGCAGTCAAAGGTGGGGCGGGCGTGTGGGTGCATGCTGGTGGCTGTGTGTCGCGCGTGCACGTGCTTGCTTGCACCGAGGCTGCCCTCCCACCACCCATGCCGCTGCCAGCACGAGACACCCTGACTGCGCCCGTACCGCCTGCCTGCACCGCCTGCAGTACACGATTCCCGACAGTGTGACGCTAGCGCCGGAGGGGCGCCACCTGCTGGCCTGCCTGCTCTGCCCGGACCCGGACCAGCGGTGGAGCACCGAGCAGGTGCGTGGCGTGTGTTGTTTTTGTGTATATCACTTTGGGTTGGTGGGGTTGGTGTGCAGATCAAGGGCCCCTGGTCCCTGGCCGACCCTCGCCCCCGCCCCTCGTCCACGATGCGCCTCACTCACCAACTGCTTTCCTTCCTTTTGCGTTCCTTCCTTTCGGCCTGACTGGACATGGCCGCGGTGTGCTCCCTGTCAAACCTTACTTTTGTGTGTGCAGATCAAGGGGACCCCTGGTCCCTGGCCGACCCTCCCCCCCGGCCCCTCGTCCATGGACGCGCCTCACTCCACCAACTGCCTCCCTTTTCGACCTGACTGGACAAGGCCGTGGTTTGTTCCCTGCCAAACCCCTAACTTTTGTGTGTGCAGATCAAGGGGCACCCCTGGTTCCTGGCAGACCTCCCCCCGGGCGCCGACTCCATGAACGAATTCTACCTAAAGAACGCGCCCACCGTGGACCATGCGGCCCCACAGATCGCCAAAATCCTGGAGCACGCGGCACACGTGGGCACGCACGGTGCGGCGGGGTGGTGTGGGCGCTCGGTGGCTGCGCGGGGCGCAGCTGGGGTGCTGCGCTGTGCAAGGGGTGCCGGTTGACCGCTGGAGCGCGTGGGGCACGGCATGGTGAGGCCCCCGCTCTGCGGGCTGGGCTGCTCGCCATGGACCCTTTGCCTGGCATGGATGCACGCGTTACCCCAGGCAGACGTGCGCATTGAGGGATGAGGGGCCAGGCAGACGTGCACACAGGGGGATAAGGGGTGAGGGGCAAGTGGTCGCGCGGGAGGGCAAGCGGGTGCCTGCCAGCGCTGCATTGCGAGCGCGCGCGCCTATGCACGCAGGCAGCGTGCTTTCTGCACCGTTCCCCACCCCTGTGCATCCCCCTCACGCCCTCCTTTTCTCCCTCCCTCCCATTCCCTCGCCACCGCCGCAGACGAGCCCCTGCTAGTGTGCCGCTTCTCGGCGCCACCCACCCCCGCGTCTTCTGGCAGCAGCGCTGGCCGCAGCAGCGGGCAGTGAGACCTAAGCATTGAGATGGCGGTTCGCACCTTTTATTTTTGGTATCATAAGTTACCCATGAGTTGGACGCGGCCTTGACTCTGGCAGCCCCACGCCCGTTACCGGCACACCCCACTCTTCAGAATCTGCTTTCTACCCAAATCTGTCCAAGAAGCAGCCCCGAACCCTCCGGCCCCACCTGATTTGTACCACAGCTTCGTTCACCCATGCACCAAGCCCAAATAAGTACCATCACTGCATTGCCTGCACCTTGTACCCCCCCTTGCTTACCCCTGCACCACCCAACATGTCGCTCCACTCCCCTTCCTTCCTAACCCGCACCACCCAGCTTTCCGCTCCGCTCCCGCTCCGTGCCACCCACACATTTATCCCCGAAAGCCCGCTGGTCCGGCACATGATGCTCCACTGATTAGCGAACGCGTGATATGATGCCAACCGCCTGTTGCAACCGTGAAGGACCTTTCAAATCTGCCAACAGGACGAGAAAAGAAAGAGGGACGGGGGCCCAGGAAGGCCAGGAGCCGCCTCGCCGGAGCAATCCAACAACATCCACCTGAGGACAGGTGGGTGGCTGGTCACTGGGCTGTGGTCACTGCACACCTTCCACTCCAGACCTGTGTCCTTCCTGTGTAGCATAGACCTCTTACAAAAGCATTGAGTCGCTCTTGAGTCACCCAATCCCCCCTTCTGCCTGGGATGCCACACACACCATACGCAACAGCCACTGGGAGGCAAGCAGGCTGTGGAAGGACAAAGGCAGCTTGCCTTGGCGTCACTTTGCCTTGGCACCAGGCCAGGCCAGCAGGCACACGCCGCGCTGCGCGCGCTGCGCCAGCGCTTGCACCTCCCGGCTGCCCTTGGCTGCTGCATATGCACTGATCTGCTGGCCCGGCTGCCCGCCGCCGCCGCCGCCGCCGCTGCTGCTGTTGTGGGGGCTGTCCCGCCGGCCGCCATCTCCCTGCAGCGCGCGGCACAGCGGCGTGTTGCCCTGCCCGCTCAGCACCAGCAGCAGGCCTCCGGCGGGCAGCGCCGCTGCCACCCGTGCCAGCAGCTCGTCGGCTTGCGCCAGCAGGGCGCGAGCGGTGGGGTCCTGCTGCGCCGCTGCCGCCAGCTCAGCGGCCAAGCCGGGGTCTGCCTCCTGCAAAGAAACAAGGAGGGCACAGTGAGATGGGAACCATAGTAGCAGCTGAGCACAAGTGCCAGGCATGCCCAAGGATGGCTCGTGCGCAGGCTGGGGTGGAAATGTGCTGGGGTGGAAATGTGCTGGTGTGGAAATGTGACGGGCTGGTTGTGGTGCATGGCTGGCCCTTGCCCTCCCCAGGGACCAGGGCTACTGCCTCACCGGGCCAGCCATCCGAGCAGCAGCCGCCGCAGCCGCTGCCTGCAGGTGCCACCACAGCTCCCCCAGCTGCAGCCACAGCAGGTCAGGCGGCTTCAGATGCTGCTGCTGCTGCTGCTGGCGCTGGTGATGCTGGTGGTGGTGGTGTTCGGGGCGTTGCTGCTTCCCTTGCTGCTGCTGCTGGTGGTCGAGGTTTTGTTGCTGCTGCTGCCCTTGCTGCTGCTGCTGCTGCCGCTGCTGCTGCTGGTTACGGTGTTGGTGCTGCTGCTCCTTCGGTATTCCGCCCGCTGGCGCCTGCTCTCCCTGCCGCTGCCCTGCCAGCAGGCGCAGCGCAGCTTCCACCGCCTGCCGGTCGCTGCTGGCAGGCACCACCTCCGCTGCGGTCACAGCATGCAGCATGAGCATTTCATGGGGTGCCACCAGCGCCAAGCGGCGGCCACGCCCTGCCAGCAGGTCGAACAGGTGCGTGCTGCCCTCCTTGGGCGTGCCCCACGTCGGCCCGTGGCGGAACTTGAGCTGCATGGATGGCCGGGGGAGGGGAGGAGGCAGGGTGCGGGCAATGGCAGGGGAGTTGGAGCTGAGTGGGGAAGCACTGGAGAGCCCTGCCCTGTTACAAAGCGGGGTCGCTGCAAGGGACAGCATTCCTTGCTCTGTGCTGCGCCGCTGCGAGGGGACCCCGCTTGGGGACCCCTCACACGCCCTGCCTACAGCCCCTGCCGACGCAACAATGCTTCCACAGCCGTCCAGGCTAGGCACCCGGCGGTCGCCGGCAGCCACCAGCCACGCCGGTGACCCCACCCACCTGCACCGCCTGCAGCGTTGCCTCTGCGTCCACAAAGCTGTCGTGAGCGCCCTGCTGGATGGTGCGCCCCAGCATGCGCTGCGCCACGATGCGCAGGGAGGGACGGAAGGGCCAGCCCTGCAGAAGGGAGCGTGCCAACAACGGTAGGCAGGCAGGCAGGCAGGTAGGTGGGTAGGTAGGCACAGCGGGAGAGTTCGGGTCAGGGCGGGATGCGCCATGCGCGAGCGCTGGGCAGCCTGGCACGGCACAGCATCCCGGGCAGCACAGCGCAAGCTCAGCTCGATCAAAGCGCGGCCAAAACATGACACCTCGCTGCAGTTCTAGGCGCTCCCAGGTGTTAGGGAACAGGACCGCATACAACTGCAGCTGCCGGCACAGCATGGCCCAGCCCAGCGCAGCGCAGCACAGCACAGCACAGCACGCCACAGCACGCCACGCCAGCGCACCCGAGGGTTGGGGAAGAGCACGGCGGAGTCGCAGCAGCGGCCGTGCACCAGCCTGAGCACCTTGAGATCGTTCTCCACTGTGTGCCCCACCTGTGCGCCAGGGAATGCATGGGAACGAGGTCATTGCAAGGGAGCGGTTGAATGGGATCGTACAGTACTGAGCGGCCCATTGGCAGTTGATGTCAGGTTTCTTGCTGTGCTGCTGCAGGCGGGCCCGACCCAGCCCCTGAACAATCAATCAATCAATCAATTAATCAATTACAGTTGAAGTCAAATGGGAGCCAGCAACGGTTTCATGGGACCGGGTGGGGGGAGAGAACGTAGCAGATAGCAGCCTGTGCTGGTCGCCAGGGGCCTACAACGCTGCTGGTGGCGAGGGAGGGTGCTCTCTGCAAGGCGCAGCCCACAGCTAGCCCTGCCCCTGCCTGCGTGCGTTCGAGGCGTCCTCACCAGCAGCGTGTGTGGGCCCACGTGGCGGAGCACCATGCGCTGCGCATCCGCCACGCTGGTGCTCACACCCGCCAGCATGGCAGCCGTGATGCCTGCACGGCACCCCACAGACAGAGCGGCAAGCAGAGGAGGGTGAGTGCTCGCCTGCGCACAGTGTGCTGTGAGCAACCCTGTGCTGTGCTCACGCACCCTGTTGCTTGTGCTGTGGTGGAACCAAAGTGCCCGCCCGCCTGGCCCCCCAAACCACACCTGAGTACTGCGTGTTGTGATTCGTCACCGGGTTGTCCGGCACCACCAGTTCGTCCAGCAGCCGCTCACCGCCCTCCCCGACCAGAGTGACACGTGCCAGCTCAAAGCCCTGCGCCATGGCATGGAGCGCAGGAAGTAAAAGTGAATCCGGATGATGGCACATTGAACCTCCTCCTTGCCTCCCCAGCGCCTCATATGCATGCCGGGTGAGGAAGGCAGTTGCACCTGTGGCCCTGGAGCATGGCATGCGCGGCCGGGCAGGCAGGGGCCGCGCACAGCTAGAAAGCGGCAGCGTGGGGGGCGGCAGGGCAGGGAGCGGCAAGGCATGCGGTTGGGGGTGACGGGAGAGGTCAGGGAGGTGGGCTATGTTCTGCCCCATGTGTCATGCTGCCCGGTTTGCCAAACGGGCCACACGCTGGGCTGGGTATCCCACCTGTGCAGTGATGACCATCTCGCAGTCAATGGCAACCACGCTAGGCTGCAGGGCCATGCCTGCCCAGAAACATGCAGGGAACGGGGGCGAGAAGCACGCACAGTCAGCGGGGCTGCTAGGGAGGCGAAACAGGGAGGCAGAGCTTTGGGTGGCATGGCACAGAGAATGAGAGGAGGAGACGCCTAACGTTGCTGCAAGGCCTGACCGGGGAACTCACATCCCTGCCCCGTCACCCACCTCCAGTGGCGCGGGCTTGCGAGGTGGACACCCAGCCTGGCGGCAGCCCGGGAGGAGGCGCCATGTCCTCACTGCCGCTGGCACGGCCTGTGCCGCCGCCACCGCTGCCCACCACAGCACCCCCGGCTGCTGCTGCCGCTGGGTCACTGCCCGCCGCTGCCGCTGCCGCTGCCTCTGCCGCCTCTGCTTCCTCGGAACAGCCCTGGGGGTAACTCAGCAGCCGCATCTGCCGGGCTGTGGTGCAGTAGAAGGCCGGCGGGAAAGCATGCCCTGCGGCGGTGCTTGCTTGGGGGGTCGGCCTGCCTGCCCCTCCCTGCTGCTGCTGCTGCTGCTGCTGTGGTGACGACTGCTGCTGCTGCTGCTGTGGTGGCCTCTGCTGCTGCTTGGCATCAACCTTCTCCAGCACAGCCGCCCCTGCAGGGTCCGGCTGCTTCCGCTTTGTCCCCTTGCCGCCCTTGCCCCCGGCCCTGCCTGCAGGCACCCCCAGCAGGGCGGCAGTGGTCTGGGTTGCCACCTCGAAAGAGGAGGTGGCCTGCAGCAGCACCTGCTGCCGGCAGGCTGCCAGCAGGTGCGGCATTAGGGCAGGCTGCCCTTGAAGGCTCTGCTGGTCCAGGCCTGGGAGCTCAGCTACCACCAGGGTGGTGGGCCGGCCCTGAGAGGGGAACACAGGGGAGGGAAGGGAGGGGGTGGCAGGCAGGGGGGGGGTGAGTGGGTGGGATGAGGGGCAGGAACAAGGGTGCAGCAGCCAGCTGCCCCTCCCCAGTGGCGTTCAAACTGGGAACCCTGCTGCCCTTCCTGCTGCTTTTCCAAGCTGGCTGCATGCATGCCGCCTGCTGTGCCTGCTGCGCAACACGGCTGTGCACAGGGCTGACAGCTGGCGCAGCCAGAGTCCGGAACTCTCGGCTCACGTGAACGGACAGCCAGTGCGGGCGGTGGCCGTCAGCCAGCAGGTGCAGCAGCAGCTGCTGCACATCGGATGACGTCAGCATGGGGGAGCGCACCGACAGCTGGCGCAGCGGTGGCGGGGCACCCGAGGACGCTGCATCCGCGCTCGCCGCCGCCGCCGCAGCGACGGCCGCCGGGCTGGCCCTGGCCCGCTGCCACGCTGCGCTCTCGCTGGCACCGTCCGCGCCGCTGCTGGCGGCCGCCTCTGCTAGGTATGCAGGGTGGAAGTCGGCCTCTGCTAGCCGCCGCCCCTTTGCCAGGCTTCCCTCGAGCCAGCTGTAGTGCACCGGCTTGCATGCGCCGCCTGCTGCTGGCTGCGAGGCAGCTGTCGCCAGCGCCTCATCGCCCACCAGCAAGTGGGTGGCCTGCCCAGGCACTGCTGCTGCGGGGGAGGCGCTGCGCCCCGGCGCTGGCGCCGCCGCTGCGGCACCGCTGCCTGCCCCTGCAGCGGTGCCCGCCTCTGGCAGCAGCGTGCCGCCCTGCTGGCAGCAGCTGATGGACCAGACACGGAGCTTGGCAGCCTTGTGGGGTATTTTGGCGTCTGGTGACACGGCGATCTACAGTGGGGGAGGGCAGCGAGGGGTGGACACAGCAAGTGCGGCGGGCTCCAGTCGGCAGCGAGTGGCGGCGTGAGCCGGGTTGCGCGCCACCCAAGCGCTCACGCCCGCCAGGCTCCAGTCGGCTCTTCAGGAATGATGGGCGCACTCACTTTGCATCCGGAAAACATCCTTCTAAGCCTCCGAGAGCGGCAACATCTCCAGTAGCACAGGCCCTTCCGCCGGTCGTCTGCTCGAACAGCGCAGGAGGACACTGGTTTCGAAAGAAGTAGCAAGAGGAGTTCACGGCTCAGCGAGCCCTCCAGGGCCTGTGCCGCTGCCGCCGCTGCCGCCAGGCAGGCAGCGCTGACCGCATTGCGGTCAGTCACTTTCCACCACCTCTGGCCCTGTGCACAGCTCTGTGTTTAAACATAAGGGGAACCAGAGGCTCTCAGGTGCAAGGACAATGCAGCATGGGCGCACACTATGGCATGGACGAGATCTGGGCAACGTTGCATTTGGGCGGGGCGGGCTGCCGCCGACCGCCGCCGGCACCACCAGGGACGCAGGCCAGACAAAGACGCTACAAAATGCAAATGCCCTCGCTCCAGGTGCCCCCAACCAGTCAGTGCTTCAGGCTTACAACTGATCTATCCCTTGTGTGCAGCGAATGAGATGCAGAAGTTGGGTTCGGCCCTAGCAAACGGAGGTTTAGGATGCCCGCCACATGAAGGGAGCCTCCGGGAGGGAGAGGTGGGATGGGTGCTGTGGTGGGACAGCAGGAGGGTCTAAGAGTGTGGCACCGTGCAACACCCGCAGGATCATCATGCAGGTCATGCCCGCTCAGCGGCAAGCATAAGTAAACACGAATACGGGGGTTGCACAATGAACGGGCAGGGTCGATCAGCGGTCGGCAGGGCTGGAGCTCAGGGCTGCGGTGTTCCTTCAAACAAGATTCATTGGGGCAGCATAATCTGCTGATGGGAGATGCGTTCTAAGTAGGGATGAAATCGAGTCTTGGAGGCCAAGGGTGGCATAAAAGCGTTGCATGGTATTAGGCAAAGCTGCCAGGACAGCGTAGGCAGGGTGGGACAGTGCTGTAGGGACAGGTACAGTGGGAGGCAGCAGCACGCACTGGCAGGGAATGCTGGGCTTCAGAGTGGGCACAGGGCAGATGCCAGGGCAACGGAGGTTTCAAGGTTGGGATGGTGGAGGCATGGAAGCAGCAGCGCGCCGCCCTGTACCCCATGCATGCCTGCCTGGGGGAGTGGTGATGCAGGAGTCGGGTCGATCGAGGGTGGGGGACAAACCTTCCCAGCCTGCGCGCGCATGGCTGATTGTGGTGCTCGCTGCAAGCACAGCAGGTCAACTGCGGCACGTGGAAGGGGAGGGGCGTTTGGGGGAGGGGGCCGAAGTGCGCTGCGCAAGCGCTTGGCGTGAAGAGATGCTGCTGGGATTGTGGGGGCGACAGACTGTTGGGGGAGGTCATGGTGCCGCAGCCACGCCAGCGCCTCACTTCTTGCCGGTCAGAGCCGCCCAGACGAGCGTCAGGGCAGACGGGGCGCCGGCGGCTGGTGCAGGCGCCGGCGCCGGCTGCTTGGCAGCAGCTGGGGTGGGCGGAGTGGGCGGCAAAGCGGTCTTGGCATGCCTGCGCAAGGCGGGGTGGGGCACACAATGCAGGGTGAGGTTCAGTGCAGGCAACGGCACACGATGCAGAGGGCAGAAGGGAAGGTCAAAAAAAAGTGGTGGCCCATGATCAAACATAAGTGTGAACCATTGCACACTCAGATTGCTGGCCAATGGCAGAGTACAAACATTCCGCTGGCCAGAACATAGGCAAGGAGCGCCCGCCCGCCACGCCTACCTTGCAGCCACGACTGGCGCAGGCTTGGTGGCTGCTGCCGGCCCCGCCTTGACCTTCTGGCCCGCCTGCACCTTCCGTGCACCCCCCGCCTTCTCCACCACCGCCGCCGCCGTTGCCGCCGCCGTCATGCGTGCCTCGGCAGCTGCCACCCGCGCCTTGGCCTCCTCCAGCCGCCGCCGCTCCTGCTCGGAAGCAGGGCGCGGCGAGGGCGGGCGGGAGCGCTCGCTCGCTGCCAGCTCCTCCGCAGCCCGTGGCAGCGGCTGCCCACCTGCCTGCGCTGGCACTGCATTGTTGGTGATGGGCACAGCCTCTGCCGCCGCAGGGGCAGCCGGCGCCGGCGCCGCCACCTTCACTCCCTTGGCCACAGCACCGCCTGGCACTGCATCTGCCTTGTTGGCGTCGGCAGCTGCCGCCTCGGCCACAGCCTGGGCGCGTGCGGCAGCCGCCGCAGCCCGTGCTGCCGCATCCTTGAGCTGGCGCTGCTCCACTGGAGAAGCGGGGCGGGGCTCCGGTGAGGGCGACCGCTCCCGAGCACCACCCGCCGCGCCGCCGGCGCCCCTCGCCGCCTTCTCTGCCTTCTTTGGCGCTGCCCGCTCCGCCTTCTTGGGCGGTGCCTTGACTGCAGAGTCCGCAGCAGCTGCTGCTGCTGCAGTGCGGACCACCTCCCGCCTGGCCGGCGCAGCCCCTGGTGTGGACTTGGGAGCAGCGGGCACAGCGGCTGGTGGCGGCTTGGGCGCGGCAGCCAGTGCGGCGGCCGCCTCGGCGGCAGCGGCGGCCGCTGCCGCGTGCACCGCTTGCAGGCGCGCCTCCTGGTGTGCCTGGGCCGTCTGAGCCGCCACCTGCACTTTGGCGGCGCTGGCCAGCGGGCGGGAGGCCACGACGTCCAGCTTGCTGCAGGCAAGGGCAAGTGCCAGGGTCACTGGAGTGAGGCAAGGGTCAGGGTGACTCAATGTTATGGAGTGCATCCAGTTGCAAGGCTGCATGAGCATGGCTGCAATGCAAGCATGCAGGCCGCAGAGCAGAACAGGCCCAATGCCTTACCTGCCCAGCCCCCACAGCCAGCAGCGGCTTGAAAGCGCGCCACATCACGCACAGCATGCACAGCCCCACCACTGCCTCGTGCTGGACCACATCATGCACAGCACGGCGTGCCATGTTGACCCAAGCCCCACCTGTCGGACACCTCAGCCAGCAGTGCATCCATTTGGTGGGCAGACACGGCTGGCGTGGCGCGTGGCCGGCGCGTAGACATCAGGGCGCGCCCCACGGTGCCAGCCTTGCTGCAGCACATGGGGTGGGGTGGGGTGGGGGTGGGTGGGGTGCCCGAAAGCGCCTCAAGCTGAGCTGGGAAGGAGTTGCCCAGCCAACATTGCCTAGGTGCGCGAGCACATAGACCACGTAGGGGGCAAGGGTGACGCTGCCAGTGTTGCGGAGTTGCGCGAGCACGGGAACAAAGTCAGAAGCAGTACCAGCAGAGTCATCTGCTTACAGCTGAGGTGACCTAGTAGCAGTGCAAGCACAGCAGTGAGCTTCAGCAAGGGGCGCCACTGCCAAGGCCATGCCCACACCAACAACCACGGCACGTGGTGTCCCTCGCCAGCCAAGCGCCTTGCTGAGAAACAACCATGCGGCCCACCTTTCCGCCACCTCAGCCTCCAAGGCGTCAATCTGGGATGACAGCTTGCGGGTGCTGCCTGGCACGGCGTGCGCCGCCTGCAGGGCGGCGGAGGGAGGTTGAGGATTAGTGGATACGGGCGTGGGAGGGTGTGCAGCATGCCATGCAGCTGGCAGAGCGCATGCTGAAGTAGCAGGGGCTACGTCAGTACTGGTGGGTGCAGCGGGCAGATGAGCGATGCGAGGTGGGGCAGGGTAGCAGGAGGGCCAGGGGGTGATGTTTAACTGTTGCGCAGAAGCAAGAGCTTGTATCTCAGGGTGGAAATTTTTGGGGTGCAAGACCCTCAGGCGGCAATGAGACGAGTTCTTGGGGGATTGGTGGGGTACCGTCTATTGCAGATCGGGGCAAGCGGGTGGTCTGGGAGGCCCTCGGGGGCTTGTGCAACTTGTGCAGCACAGCGTGCATGGCGTGCGGCGGCCAGCGGTGCGCGGCTGTGCCCCACCTGCGAGGTGCGACCCGGCACCTGAGGCCAGGCGGCAGCCTGCCTGCCGGCTCCATGACGCCCCTGGCGCGCTGCACGGCAGTGGAAAGCAACGGCAGGCTTCAGCTGCGGCGGAGGCGGCGGCATGCCCTTGGTGGGGGAGTATTGAGGACCCTTGTGCGGCGGTCCGAACGAGCCACATCCGACTTGCCCGCGAGTTGCCCAAGCCCTTCATGGCGGCCAAGCAGCGGATGGCGCGCTCCAGCAAAACTCGAACACGGCATGTGCGCTGGTTAGGGTTTTACGGGGGGCCGCGAGAGGTGATCCTTTAAACTGACGAGTGAGGTGTGACAAGCAGGGTCGATTGGAGCCGGCAATGCTGCTCAATATCTCGCGTTGGTGGTTGCAGAAGTGGCCGGTGGGATGCGACACAGCATGCACGTCGTAGCGGCAGCAACGAAATGAATTGATTTCTGAATCTGCTGCAATGCAGCATCTTATTGCTGATGATCTGATCATCTGAGCACTGGGCACTGAGAAGAGCACCATTGCGTACAACTGCCTGTCTGGCCGACTGGCTGCTCATTTCGCACTGCCCTGCCGCACCGGTCCGGGCCACAGTGCACTGCACTGGCAGTTGCCAGGCAGCTCCCAACACCCGCCCCATCCCCTCCACCTCCCCTGCCATCCCGCAGGCCCGTCCTCGCAGTGAGTCCTGGGCGAGCAGTGCCTGCATGTGATGTCTTGCTGGCCGTGCACCATGTCCACTTCCCACGCTCCATCGCGACACTGTGCCAGCAGGGCAGCGGGCGCGGCGGGTGGGGAACTTGCATTCTGAGGCAGCAGAAGGTTCACGCAGATGCTGAAGGTTCACGCAACGGTGCGGCTGCTGGGAAGTCCTGCCTGCATCCCCAGCTCATCCTTCTCTCAGCCTGTGTCACTGGGTTGCACCGGCGGTAAGAGCACGCGCGAGCGCTGCGCCCGCTGCGCCTGAGCCGTCACTCTGAATGTTCGCATCTGGCGAGCCCTTCCAAAGGGCCTCTTCGACTGCGCATTTGTCTGCGTAGCGCTCAGATCAGTTGGAAAGGCGAGGAAGCCTGAGCAAGCTCAGGACCGCGTTGCGCGCCTTGGTTGGTGGTGCGTTCATAATCAATAACCGCACGTCTCCCTTCGAGCGCTGATGCACGCGTATAAATGCCGCGATCTCAGGCGCTGCAGCATTCTTATTCCCTCTCGCTTCACCCACTCTGCAGTGCACCGCTCACCACCCCAACAACTGAAGCCTGCCTAGAGCCCAAACGCCCCTGATCGCCGCTTGAAAGCATGCCGCAGACAGTGGTTTACAGCCGTCAGGCGGCCGCCCAGCTAAAGCAGGTCGGTCTCCGGTGCAGACGGCGCCAGGCCGCGTGCCTGTGGCGGCGGCCGCCGCCGGCTACGCAGCCTTGAAATCGTGCAATTTCCCCCTGCTCGTTTGCGTCGGACCGTTGGGATCGCATCGCAGCCCGCGAACGCCTGCATATTGGCTCTTCCGCCGGCCGCCACTGACGCCCGCCCCTGGCGCCCCTCTGCAGGTGGCCGTCGCCGCCGAGGCTGTGTCTGCCTACGAGTGCTCCTGGGGCTACTGCGACGCCGAGAAGGGCGGATCCCCGGCAGAGCACGTGAAGGAGCACACGCCCCAGCCGCTGGAGCGCAGCGACTTCTCGGAGCGCCTCGCCGAGCTGGTGCAGGCGCACCGCGCGGTGACCGCCGCCGCCGCCGCCGTGCAGGGCTTTGCCGCTGCCATGGATTACGCACAGGAGGAGGGGCGCGCGGAGCACAAGGTGAGCGAGTAACCAAGGGCGGGTGGAGCGCAATGCTGGCGCATGCGTGCCAGCTGTGCCGTGCCTGCCCGCAGCCCTGGAGTCACCGAAAACCCTTTTGCTAAATGCTCACCCCACCTCACTGTGTGGTTGCCGTGCAGACCACCGGCACCCAGACCCCCGTGAGTGTACTGGAGGCAGGCGACTTTGCCTGCCGCCTGGAGGAGCTGGTGAGCCCGCTGCCCCGCTGTCTTGCTTCATAGTGTACTGCCCTGCTTGCGGTGCCTCGAGTGTGGTGTGCCCTGCCCGCCTGCCTGTCTGCCTGCCTGTTGCTTCGGCTGCTGTGCTGTGAGCTGTCGCCGCCTGGAGGGCCTGGTGAGCCTGCTGTGCCTGACGTGCGCCCTGCCTGCTGTGCCTGACGTGTGTCCTGCCGCCTGCCTGCCTACCTGCCGGTCCCGTGCTGTCTGCGTGTGCCTGCGCTGCCCATCTCCTGTTGCCCAGCTGACCGTCTGCCTACCATCTGCCTGGCTACATCACCCACTAGCCCCGAGCCAACAGCCACGTCTGCCGCCCACCCCCGCCCCCTGCCCGCAGGTGCGCCACGCCCAGTGCGCCCTCTCCGCCGCCATCCCCGCCTGGTGCGAATACGCAGAGCCCGGCGCTTCCGAGCACAGCACCCGCACCCCGGCCACCGTCTCCCTGGAGCTGTCTGACCTGGCTGCCAGGCTGGCAGAGCTCGTCTCCTGCGCTGTGCCCGCTGTGCCCAGCTGGGCGCAGTACGCCACCCCCGGCCGCCCCGAGCGCAGCGGCCGCACCCCCGCCGCCAGCCCCCTGAGCCTGGCTGATATGGCAGACCGCCTGGCCGAGCTGACCGCCGTGCCTGTGCCCAACTGGTGCTGCTACGCCGAGCCCGGCGCCGCCGAGCGCTGCGGCGCCTGTGTCCGCCGCGCCCCGCTGACGCTGTCTGAGCTGTCTGAGCACCTGGCGGAGCTGACCGTGCGTGTGGTGCCTGCCGTGCCGACCTGGGCAGAGTATGCCGAGCCCGGCTGCCCTGAGCGCAAGGTGGGCGAGGGTCGGGGATGGAGGGCGCCTGGCCGCGCCGCTGTGCTTTGTTGGCAGCTGTTGCTGTGCTTTTCTGGCAGCTGTCGCTGTGCTTTGCTCGCAGGTGCCGGTCTGCTCTGCCTGCAGCTGTGGCTGGCGGCGGCCACGCATTCGAGGCGGCATGGCTGCACACATCACACCCCGGTGGTACCATCTCATCTTTGCCCTTTCTTCCCCACCGGATGTCTCCATGCAGGCCGCCACCTACACCCCCGCCCCCCTGACGCTCTCTGACCTGGCTGACCGCCTGGCCGAGCTGACGGCTCTGCCCGTGCCCAACTGGTGCTGCTACGCCGAGCCCGGCGCCGCCGAGCGCTGCGGCGCCTATGACCGCGCCCCCCAGACGCTGTCTGAGCTGGCAGAGCGCCTGGCGGAGCTGACCGTGTGCAACACCACCGCCGCTGTGCCCAGCTGGGCGGAATATGCTGAGCCTGGGGGCGCCGAGAGCTGCGGCACCTACACCCCCAGCCCCCCGGAGGCGGCTGACCTGGCAGAGCGCCTGGCCGAGCTGACCGCCTGCGCCTGAACTCGGTTGGCCTGCTGCCTGCGAGGTCCTTAGGCTGGGCTGGGCTGCCGTTACTGAGGTGGAGCCCTTCTGGTGCTGCCTTTGGCTGGGGGGCATCCTTTTGTGGCCCCCGCCGTGAAACGAACCCCACCCCCGCAGCCACGTGCTGCATGCGATCACGATACACACCCAGCAGGGCCTCTGACACTCCCTGCCTGGCAGGGAGCACCGCGCCCGACAACCGTTGCATTCCCGCCTGGCGGGGCTTCTGGCCCTCCCTCCCCTGCCTGGCCGTGCACACTGCCCCCACATGCGTTATATATCCTCTTGCCCTTTACACGCGCTGTGTCTGCCCCATGTGCTTTCCCTTTTCAGCCCCATTCGATTCAACACATCCCCTGCACTCCCTCCTCAATCCTCAAACGAACTTCCCCATCAAAACTGCCCGCTCCTTATTTAGTTCCACCCCCGCGCTTGGTACATGTGCCTGTGATTCGTTTATGTTCTTCCTCCCCCACCCCGTGCTTTAATCATTTTCTATTCCCCTTGTGTCCGTCTCCACTGCGTCCCTAATGCCCATCGCGTGTGTGCTGTCTAGCAGTGCGTGTGCCCCTGCCTGCTTCATTGAGTTAGTGAGGGAGTGCCGCCTCCCGCAAAGAGAGGCTCCTGTGGTGTGTCCTGTCAACCAGTCCGTGTAACCCGCACAAGAGAGATAGAAGGGGAGAGACAGTGCTCGGAGGGGAGGCTGCAGCGCAAGGGAAGGGGCCGGCGGGAGGTGGCAGCAGTGGCCGGCACCGGCGAGGCTGCGCCTTCCCCTCCCTCCCTTTTCTCCACCGGCGCTGCTGCCACGCTTTGCCCTGCCCTTGCTTGAACCAGAGAGCTTACAGGGCACACGCAGGAGGGCAGAGAGCAGAGCAGGTGCAGCACTCGCATTCGAGCAGAGAGAGGGTAGGATGAGAATGGAAGAGGGCATCTCAGGTGGGGCGGGGCGGCAAAAAAATGCTCTGCGGGGAAGCCGAGAAGATCCGCCGTGGGCTGTGCTCCTTCAGGTGGACTGCTACTAATACAGCTGTGTGGCGTGCCGGAAAAGAATGGGGGGGAGGCAGGCGGGGAGGGGCGCTGGGGGGCAGCGGTGCGGGGTGCCGTGCGCATCGCGTCGCCCGAATGGTGCCAAAGGGTACAACCCCGCCCGCAGGCGGCCGGAAGGTCTGCGGCAGGGTACATGTGTGTGCAGAAACAGTGGAGCGGGCGCGGGAGGAGGAGGAAGGGGAGGAGGGAGGCGAGGCGAGAGGAAAGGAGGGAGGCGAGGAGGGAGGGAGAAGAGGGGGCACTACAGCGGTGAGGTGTGGGGATGAGATGGGGATATCAGTACCAGAAGCTGGTCAGCGCTGAACGAGCAAGGAACAACACGAGGCAGCTGCCTACAGTCTAAGGCGGTACGGTGCCGGCCAAAGGCATGGGGTGGCATGGAGTGGCGTGATGTGGTAGCCATGAAGTGGATGGATGGACAAATGGGTTGGGGGCCATGAGCGCACTGCACTGCTCAGGCAACTCGATGGCAGTGTCGCTGGGTCACAGACGGGCGAGCGGGAGTGGAGGCGCTGGGCAGCAGCGAGCGGCTCCTGCCCGGCTCCTGCCCCGCCGCTCCTGCCTGGGCAGCTGGCTCTGCAGCTGACCGCGCCAAGGCACAGCGCAGCTCGCCGGGCTGGCAGCAGAAACAAGTCCACACTCAGGCGGCGGTTCACAGGCCAACGTCGGCGGCCTTGACCCAGTCCTTGGGCACAGCCCAGCCGCAGTCGCCCTCAATGGCCAGGTTGTAGTCGGCGCCGCGCCCGTCAAAGGCCTCGGAGGTGACGATGCGGAAGAAGCCCTGCTCGCCCCACGGCCGGCCCCAGGAGTTGCGCACAATCCTGTGGACGCAACAGGCAGAAGTGGGGGCAGGAGGGGCGGCGGGGTTGGGGGGTGGAAGGTTCGCACAGCAGGGGAAGCACAGAGCGCCGCTGCAAGGGCTAGGGCTGCTCAGTCTGCAGGCAGGCATCATGCCGCACCTACTCCCTCCCACCACTGCCGCTGCCCAGCCCCATAACGCTCACAACTCCTTCAGCAACACGGCACGCAGTTCTGCTCTGCCCAGCCCACCATGCTGACCAGGCCATGTCCGCTCGGCCTCCTCGCACTGCGGCCCCTCCCGCCCAAACCCCTGCAGCCCCTCACCAGAATGGCACGCCGTCCTCCTCGCCCCACCCCACCACGCTGATCAGGTGGTTCACCCCCGGCTCGGGGTTGTACTCCGTAAAGATGCCGCCTGCGTGCAGGCGAGCGAAGTGGTCGGAATTCATGTGGCCGGACCGAGGCTCAAGCAGGTGCGGGGTGGCTGGCAGCGGGTGCGGGCTGGGGCGGCAGGCAGCACGCCATTTGCCTTGTTGCAATGCCGCCCCTAGCTCACCCCGCCGCCAACCCAACACACCCAGGTGCCCGCTACCATTGAGGCCACTGCGCCTTCCCACACAAGCCATACTCCACCCCACATCACAAGCACCCACCAGTGTATTGGTCCAGCCCGGAGGTGGCGTCGATGCCGCAGCTGATGGGGCCGCGGGCCATGATCTCGGCACGCATGGCCTCCGGGCCAGACACGCGGCCGTGCTCGGAGACCACCTGCAGGATTAGTGAGGGCGCGCCACGCGAGCATTTGGTCGGCGTCAATTGCTTGCAGTTGTGGTCAGCCAAATGGTTCGTTGGAGCAGCCGTGCACTCAGCCCGACTGCACCAACAGGCAGGCTGCGTGCGTCCATCAGGGGCAGGCAGGGCAGGAAACTACATCAACAGCAGCCGTCAGCCACACCCGCACTTAAGCAGGCGTACGTCATACTGTGCTACAGCCGGCAATCAGAGCAGGCAGGGCTCAACCAGGGGCGGCATACCCACCAGGCGGCGGTAGTCCCTCAGCGGGGTGCACCCCTCGGCGCCGGGCCAGCAGGTGTAGCACTGGTGCTTGCGGTTGCACTGCTGGTTGATGGCCTGGTCTGCGACAGGCGGAGGCAGAGAGAGAGGGCATGGGAGGGATGTGGGTGAGCGAGCAGCAAGTGGGTGAGCAGATGGGTAGGCCGGTCCGGGCAGGGTCCGCGCAGGCGGGTGTGGTAAGGAGAGGCAGGAGCGAGGAGCAGCGGCAGTGCCTGCAGGCAGCCAGGTCGCCATCACGCACAGCTTGCACGCCGCCGCGCTGTTGCGGGCTTGCCTACTGGGGGCAACAACACTCTGCCCCAACCACAACACACGCTCTTGAAGCAGTCCATTAAGCACATAAGCCAAGCAGAGACGGCAGGCAGCCCTCTGGGTGCTCACAGAGGTTGCAGGTCTCATCGGGCACGCCCCAGCGCTCGGCATACTTGTACACCAGGCCGTCCCACCCGCCCTGGCAGCTGCCCGCCTCGCCGCTGCAGCAGTGGAAGCAAAACATAGGCAACGGTCGCAGGCGGTTGGCACCCGCTCGCTTCTTCCGCCCTTGCCAGGCACAGGCAGGCTGACCCGCTCCGGCGCCTAACAGCGTGCTCCACATGCACCCAACCAATACATCCCACCTGCAGGCATCATTTCCCATTCCATTGCAACGGCACGGTCTGCGCCGCCAGCACCCATCATGTCAGTCCAGCCTGGCAGCACCCCTCACCAGTCGATGATGTTCTGGACCGACAGGTAGGCGGAGGGCCAGGCGCCGCCCCGCCGGATGTTGTCGCGGTCGGCAAGCACCGCGGTGGCGGCGTGCGCCCAGCAGGAGCCGCAGTACTGGGGGATGTGCTGGTTGCGTGTGGTGCTCAGGAAGTTGGTCCCTGCGGTTTGGGTCACAAACGGCGGGTTGGGCAGCGGGCGGGAGGCACTATGGGTGCTGATTGCCACCGACGCACAGCTGCGGTCTTTCTTGCCGCATCGCCAGTATGAGTTTACCTTTATTGCACATGTTGTGGATTGCATGGCTACACTGGAACGATGGTAGTAGAATTGTGGGGCGAGCAGGTTCGCGGCGCCGCAAGGGCCGCCGCCAGCAAGCGGCGCCCCACCGTCTGCACAGACCTGCCCGTCGTTCTGCAGTCGCTCCAGCGGCTGACAAACAGCCCTGCATTCTCACCGTTCACGTTGCGCCAGTCCCACTCCTTGGGCAGGTCGTTTGCGCCCAAGTAGGTGTGTGGCAGCGGCGACAGGCTGCGTGGGTCAGGAAGGGGGCAGATAGGCGGGCGGGTGAGCGGCGGTGCGGTCAAAACGGGCGGCGCGTTGCCTAAGCCACCTCCAGACACCGCTTACACCTTATGGCAAGGCGGCAAACTGCCACAGGAGGGCGGGCTTACATTTTGGGCTGGTAGGAAGGGCTCGGCTGGATGAGGGTGGCATATTTGGAGGGCTTGGGGCGGCTTGGGACATCCCTGTCAGCCGCGAGCGCCGCCTGGGGCTCCAGCACGCGTGCAGCGGCAGCCAGGCCGCAGAAAAGCACCACCAGGAGGGATGTGGTGCGGAGCGCGCTCATTTTGGCTAGGAGAGCCCCCCAACCGCCACTGCCAAAGGTGCGGAATGCAATGCACGCACGCCGACACCACAGATGTGTCTGCTGGTGCTCTCCACCACAGATGGGGTGCCTGCTGAGCAAGGCGCGCCCGCATTTCAATTGCCGGGCAGGCCTAGGACGAATTCACCGCGTTCCCTGCGATCCCACAACTTGTCCGAGGCTGCACACACACACGCCAAAGGGCCTGGGGCTGCTAGCTACAATGTGAGCTCGGTGCACCCATCCCTCCCAGCCCTACTAACCTACTGCACTGGCAGATGGGCAAGTGTGCTCGGAACGGTGTAGCAGCGGCCCAGCGGCGTGAAAGGCACGCCCACCTTGAGTGGCGCCTCACCCGCCGCCGTCGCACGCCGTCGTCCTTACGTGAACCCTTCGCCACTACACAGTTCACAGCCAGCCTGCATTGATCCGTACCTCACTAGGTCACTCGCCTCTCTCCTCCATCGCCTGCAGATCCCCCTTCTGACAGTGAAGACCTCCGGCATCGGCACAACGGCACACGCCACAGCCCGCCCTGCTGCCCCTCTGCTGAGAGTCGGCACACCGGTGCAGCAGCATGGACGGCAACCACACCGGCCACAACCACTCGGCGCACGCTGCGCATGACACGCACGCCGCGCACGCTGGCGGCGACATGGGGGGCATGGACATGAGCGGGGTTGTGCGCCTTCCCGACGGCGGCTACACGTACTCGCACGGAGCATTCACGGGGCATGTGGTGCCGGGAGCCTTCTTCCTGGTAGGCAGGCAGGGCGGGCAGGCAGGGTTGGGGGTGGGGCAGGACCAGCGGAGCGAGGAGGGCAGGTTGGGAGGGAAGGCTGGGTGGGCTGCCTTGCTTGGGCGCGCATGCAGCATAGGATTTAGCGGCTCCTCTCCTGAGAGGCTCCAAAACTTCCTGCGCTGCATGCCTGGCTCTCCCAGCCTGGGGGAACTGCCTGGCACGAGCACGGCCGGGCGCAGTACATCCCGCCGTTCCGAGCACCCACCTCCTCCCAGATGGCTTACTGCGGCTGGTGGTAGGGCTTCGCACCAGCACAGCAGGCCACCCTTGCCGACTGTTTCCAGCGCCGCCCCATGCCTCCCACCCCACCGCGCCCAACCTTCCTCTTGCCCTCCCACCCTGTGGGTTGCAGGCGTGGGGCCTGTGGTGGACGGTGGCCACTTACGGCCACTACATCCAGTGCCTGGCGGGCGCCCGCCCCTTCCGCACGCGTGGGTGGCGCGCGTCGCCGTGGGGGCCCGCCGTGCTGCGCCGCATGCCGCTGGAGCCGTGCGTCAAGCTGGTGCTGCCGGCGCTGGGCATACTGGGGGAGCTGTGGCTGGGGCACGAATCCTGGAGGTGAGCCGGCATCTTGGTGCAGGAAGGCACGCCGCTGGGGCCGTGTGTCAAAGTCTGGTGCCAGCACTGGGAATCCTGGGAGAAGGGTGTGGCTGGGCCACGAGCCGTGGAGGAGAGCCGGCAGCTTTGATAGGGGCACGAAGCTGTACGTGCCCTCTGGCAAGTGTGTCGGCCACCTGAACAGCTGGCGGCACAGCACCCTGCCCGGCTGCCGGCGTCACCCATGCATGTGTCATCCTTGTGCCTGGACTTGTTCGGCACGACTTTCGGCTGAACAGCTGGCAGCACAGCACCCTGCCCGGCGGCTGGCCCCACCCTTGTACGTCCAAACCTCAACCCGCCTGTTGACCCACGTGCGACACTCATGCCTGCCTGCTGCACATGTGCCGTGCCGCAGGAATTTGTACGAGCCCTCTGGCAAGTTTGCTGGCCACATGAACGACTGGCAGCACTCTACCATGTACCTCTCCTTCATGGCAAGCGGGCTGGTGGACCTGCTGGGCCACTGGCTGGGGGCGCCCCCCAGCGCAGAGCTGGTGAGCGCTGCCTGCCTGCCTGGCTGCTTGTGTGACAGGATAGATGGGCAGATGGTTGGCCGGCAGGCTGCCTGCCTGCCTGCCTGGTTGGGTGATTTGGGTGAATGCTTGGGTGGCGGAGTGGGCGGATGCAGGAACGGCGGTGCCTGGGTAGATGGGCAGATGGTTGGGACGGATTTCGGTCTAGACAAACATAGAGAGGTGCGGGCCCATTGAGCGAGGGCCTGCCGCCCATCTGTTTCCATTCAACAATCTTGGGTCTTGAGCGAGGGCCTGCCGCCCATCTGTTTCCATTCAATCCGCTCCTCACCACTCATCCGCTCCTCACCACTCATCTGCTCCTGACCCGCACCCCTCCCCCCCCCTGCAGGCCTTCCTGGCGCTGAGCTTCATGTCGGAGGGCGTGCTGCTCATCTTCCACTTGAAGGGGCCCCGGGTGGAGATCCTGGTGCACCTCATCCTCGGCCTGCAAGTCTTTGCCACCGGTGCGTGTGCGACTGTGTGTGCCCGATAGCCAACAGCGGAGGGGGGCGCCGCCAAGGGCCCCCGCCCCCACCTCACCCCGCCCTTAGAAGCTGCCTGCCATGCGCGCCCCCACGTACGTCCCCCCGACTTTCCTCAACCTCCGACACCCCGCACACACGCAGTGGCGGCCATTCTGGGCGAGATGGCGGCGCCCTCCAGCATCCTGGCAGCTTCCGCCCGCCCCTGGCTCACAATGGTGCAGGGCATCTGGTGAGCCTGCTGCCACGGCTGCACCGCTGGCAGCGGGGGAATGTGTGGCTGCGTGCCTTGGGGATGGGAGCGCCAGCCGCCCACGCAGGAGAAGGCGCAGCATGCTTATGGGCCAGAGCTGGCAGCACACCTGTGGGCACACTCGGTTGACCAGCGCCACCTGGGCCTGGCCCCTGCCAGCGTCCACGCTCCCGCGCCCTCCTCCTGCCCCTCCCCAGTCCTCCTGCAACAGTCGTTACAGTTTCGATTGCATCCTTCTGTGTGTCCTCTAACTTCCGACTGCTTTTGCCTGCCCGCAGGTGGATTGTGACTGCCTACATCATGTACACAAATGCGCCCCAGTGGGATCCTGACTACATGGGATCAGGTGCCCCCCGCCTGCCGCCGCACGCCGCTCTCGACCGCAAGTGCCCGCCTGCAGTGTGTGCCCTGGCATGCCCCGCCATGCTGCCGCCCCTGATCTGCCAGTCCTCTGCTTCGCTTCATCCTGCGCCTCGCTGCACCCCCACTTCGTCCAACAACCCACTCCCTGCCCTTGCACCTCACAAGCCCCCGCTCCCTGCCCCGCCTTCTCTGACTGCAGGCATGATGGTGCCTGTGCCTTGGGTGATGTGGTCCCTGGGTGTGGCCTTTGCCATGTTCTGCCTCCTGCTGGCCATGAAGGCAATCGCGGGTGAGGGGAGAGGGCACTTGGGTGGTGGGTGGATGCGTAAAGCGCATGGGAGAGGCTCACTGGGGAGCATGCATGCGACATGTTTGTTGCTATGGCAACGGGTGCATGGGCCAAGCCGGCGTGTGGTGGTTGGGTCTGTCTCGCCAGTTTCGTTGCGGCGGACAAGAAGACTGTGAGCCAAAACAAACAAGGTGTGGTTTGCAGGCAGGGAACCGGCTGTTGCGTCTTCCTCACTCGCAGCCAGCAGGACTCCCCCCGCCTGCCCACCACACACCGCCCCTGTCGCCCCTGTGCCCCCCGCCTGCACCCCCCACATGCCGCCCCTGCCCCTGCCCTCCCCTCCGCCTCCTGCAGAGCGTCGCCTGGGCCGCCCCCTCAGCTTTGACCCCGAGCTCAGCGCGGCGCTGCAGCTGCAGCACCCGCAGCACCGCCCGCTGTCTGGAGAGGATGATGACGACGCTGTTGGCAACGGGTATGGACGTGCAGCGGGTGCCGATGTGGAGATGTCTGGACTGATCAAGCCCTTCCCCGGCAGCCACACGGGGCACGTGGCCTAGGGGGCTGCGGAGGCACCCTCTCCTGTGCGCCGGCACTTATGGACTCCTGGTGCCGAGAGTTGTTGGCAGGCCTTGACAGGCTGCCCCTAGCCTGGGGCTGTCACTCCTCTCTTGTCGTTGAGAGGCATGTTGACAGGTGTTTGATTTGGTGTTGTTTCCTATTGTGTGGTCGAACGCACGTGTGCACTGCATCATCTCCCTTCCACCCGGCATCTGCTGTTCCCCCAATCCCCTGCTGCTCCCTGCCATATATGTTGTTGCTACGCCTTTTGTTCCCGCATCCCTTCAGCTCCTGTTGCTCGCGTGCGCTGGCATGTCGGCGTGTGTGTCGGCATTACTTGTGGGGCTGGTGTTGGCAGTGTTGGTTGAATGAAAGCAGGGGTCCGCAGGCACGAACCAAGTGAAAAGCAGGGGAGAGCTAGGTTGTCAGAGAGAGAGGGGGAGGCGGGCTGGGGGCCAGCCGCCGTTCACGAATGAGCCGCGCTCCATTTTAAAGATCGAGGCGCAGCTCCTGCCGGCGACACCTGGTCACGAGGCCTCGTTGTTGCTAGCCGCGCTGTGCAGCAAAGCATAGACACGGCCGTGTGCCGTGCTGGAAGTCACGGGTACTGCCCTGCCTCATTGCTGGGCATCCACACACAGTGGCAAGCTCGCAGGAAGCCGGGGGGCGGATCAGGCCGCCAGGCGTGTGCTACCGGTGCCTCACCCCGGGCAGGCGGGTGCCTCTTCATCTTACTGGGCATCCACAGTGGCGAGCTTGACGGAGGCCAGCTTCAGGCCCTCCCCCCACACGGTGTAGGCCACCTTGACGGTGTCGTCGCTCCACTCCACAATGGAGGGGGAGGAGAAGTTGCCTGCGAGCGGGGAGGGGCGTGGATGCATGGAGGTCAAGGTCCGGCAGGCGCGGGTGGGCCGTCGAGTGGGCCAGGTGGGACGAGCGATTGGCGGAAATGTGTGGAGTGCCCATGCCCCTAAGCGTCTGCTGCTCCCGTCAGCTCCTCAAAGACAACTCGGCCCTCCAGAGCGCCCCAGGCATGTGCATGTACAGGTACAAGGGTGTGTGGAGGTGGTAAGGTGGCAGCCTACCCACCCTTGGGGTCCTCCTCGATGATTGCCAGCGGCTCCCAGGTCTTGCAGTCGTTCACGCTGAGGGCCAGCGCCAGCGGGGCGCGCAGCGTCTGGCTGTTGTTGAACACGCACAGCACCTGCGGGGTGGGGGTGGAGGGTGGGGGGAGGCAGCCTGAGGGGGCGGAAGCAGGCAAGGCAAGGCCGAGCCCACCATGGGCAAGCAGCCAGCCAGCACTGTCGACTCCGAGGCGTGCTGCCCGCCACCAAATGATCCGCTGCAGGCATGCCCCTCTCCGCCCCTCTGCCTGACAGGCGTGCCCCGCGGCCAGCCTGCGCACCTGTCCATCGATGGTGACCGAGGCAAAGGGGCTGTTGGGGTTGGGCAGGTAGGTGGCTGCGGGGCGGCTCCACGTGGCGCCCTTGTCGGTGGAGGAGCTCAGGTAGGTCTTGCCTGCAGGGGTGGAGAACAGAAGAGACGATGGGAATGTTGGGACTTGCACAGAGGGTGGGGGGCAGCACGCAGGTGCAGGGGGGCAGCACAGCAGCGGCTGTCCCAGGGCCCGCTACCCCCTGTACACCCGCCACTTCGCCTGCCCGCCCTCACTGTCCTTGCCTTCGAATTTGCAGCACATGTGACTTTGACAATGCGGGCTGGGTTGCCCTCCTTCCCCTCCCCACTCACCGGTGGAGGTGCAGAACATCATGATGAACTGCCCTCCTCCAGCACAAGGTTTGACCAGCCACCCACCCTCGTTCTTCACCCACAGCCTATCCTTCACCCCCTTGTGTACCCACCGGTGGAGGTGCAGAACACCATGACCAGCTGCCCCTTGCTGCTCTCCAACAGCTACTTGGGGTTGACCAGCCACGCCTCTGCCCCTCACCCCAAAACCTCTTCGGTGCTTGCGCATACAACCAGCCCAACATGTAAGCACTGCTGGGTTGCCCTCGCTCCCCTCCCTTCTCACCGGTGGAGGTGCGGAACATCATGATGAGCTGCCCCTTGCTGCCCTCCTCCAGGGTGGGGTTGACCAGCCACGTCTTGGCGTCCTCAATCTCTCCACGCACCGCCCAGCTGGCGCCGCCGTCCGAGGAGGCCAGCACGCACGCCGCGGTGGTCATGCTCTGCAGGCGGGGGACGACGACACGGGAGAGGGAGGTGCAGTGGAGAGCTCAGAATTGTGAGAGGGCAGTGAGGAGTGCAGGCTAGCATGCACGTTGCCATAACCATGAGCTCAACACGTGATGGTGAAGGCGAGGGTGTGAGGCGCTGATGGGTGGGGCTGGGGGGGTGCAATGGTGCACAGCAGCTGCGCCCGTCCTGCTGGCTGCCGGCAAGCAGGACAAAGCATGCCAGGCGACCGGCGCAGGTGCTGCACCCAGCACCCCCTGCCCCACGCGCCTGTGCTGCCGAGTCGGCCGGCGCCGGCAGCTGCTGCTCTGGCGCCTCGCTCAGCGGGTGGAAGGTGCTGCCGCTGAAGGTGTGCCAGCTCTCCGCGGGCTCCCGGTGCACTGCAGGGCGGCAGGTGGCACATGCAGGCAGCGCACGTGTCAGGGACTTGACAGCCCGGGGGTGGGCTCGCGCTACTGTGCCACATTTGGTGGCTTCAAGGGTCCCCAGGGTTTGCTGTGGGACTGGGTGTGGGACTTGCTGGCGCCACTGCGTGCCTGCCACCAGTACATGCCGGCCGGCGGGCATGCCGCACGTGCGCACTTGTCCACCCGTCATGCCGCACCAGCACAGCAACACACCACTGCATGGCGACACTCAAACCCCGGCAGCCCATCTCTGCATGGCATAGCGCACCGTGCCAGCACCGCACCCGACAGCCCCGCAACGCAACACTGCACCACCACCACGCAATGCAACGCAACCCCATGCCAAAGCACCGCGTAGCATGGCCCCTGACCACCAGGCAGGGCTCGTTGCCTCCCTTGGCGACCACCCACACCCACACCCCGCCTCCGACACACCGCCGCACAGCTCCGCTTAGCCCAGCGCCGCACACCAGGCGCCGCTGGTGAAGCAGGTGCCGCCTTGAAAGACCTCTTTCCTTACCGGGCAGGTACCACAGCGCAGCACAGCGCAGCACAGCGCAGCAGACCACGTGTCACCACACCACAGCGTGCGGCCCTCCACACACTCACCGGGCAGGTACCAGGTGCCGTCTTTTGCCACCAGCACGCGTGCGCCGCACACCTTGGGCACCTCCTCCTCCGCCTCATGTGTGTAGATGAGCACCGGCGGGGACCAAGTCTGGCCCTGGTCGCGGCTGGTCACGTATTTGATGTCGCCGCCGGGGGAGAGGGACTTGCGCGACTCGCAGTAGAACATGAAGAGGCGGCCGGAGGCTGCGGGGAGGGCAATGCATGCAGGGAGAGGGGGTTGGAGCCGGGAAGGAGAGGGGGTGTGCAGTACATCACATCCTTGGAGGCTGCAGGGCTGAGCCAAGGGGGGTGCAAGGCACGGGCGAGGGGCACAGGGCAGCAGCACCGATGCAAGGCAGAGAGGGGAAAAGACGTGCAGTGAGGAAGGCCAGCGAGGCGGGGGCCGCAGGTGCGGGGCATGCACGGAAACATGAAGCGGGCGGGTGCTGCGGATGGGAGTGGTCTGACGTGGATGGCGGGAAATGGGGACGGATATGACAAGAAAGAAAGGATAGACAGGGGGTGGCGTGCCATGGCTGCTGGGCCGCGGCGGTGGCGGTGCACGAGCGCGTGCGCGAGCGGGCACATAGGGCACGTGGGGCAAGCCACAGCACGGCACCCTGGCGCTCCATTAACCAGGAGCAGGATGCGTCAAGCACCTTGAGGTGCGCACATCCCAAGGCTGTTCTGCCAAGGTTTCGCAATGTCCAGCTTGCAAGCTGAATTCCTGCTGCTTGGCTGAGCGGCCAACCGACGTGGAAACAGCGCCGCACGTGCTGCCACGCACCACCCGCCAGCATGCAGCCGCCCCGTCCTGCTCACCAGCATCGTAGTGCAGCGTGGGGTTCCACAGCGGCGCGGGGCCCCACATCACGCACTTGCTGTCGCCCCAGGTCTGGCCGCCATCGCTGCTGAGCGCAAAGCGCAGGTGCTGGCCGCGGTCACCCTCGTGCGCCGCCTCTGCCGCCTGGTAGGCCACCGCCAGCACCTTGCTGCCGTCGGGGCGCTTGATCACCGCGAGGCTGCTGCCGCTGGCGTACTTGAAGGCCGACTCGGCATACTTCAGCACCCACGAAGTGGAGAGCTCTGCCAAGGGCCCCCCATCCTTGCTGCCCGACGCGCCCATCGTGTGCTGCCTACCGCTGCCTGCGCCCTGCTATCTGGCTGTCGGATCACCGATCAGCGGGAGGCGCGTAGGAGGGGGCTGGAGACGCTTGCAAGCTCAAACTCTGGGCGAACCCCAGCTACTGTTGGCAAGCCTGCTGCACTGCTTTGGTGTGCGCGGGGTGATCGGCACAGGCCGCTCTGGCGTGGGGAATGGCGATGTGCATCGGCCCACTGCCTGCTGTGCTATGCTCATATGCCCAGCTGTCGAGGTGAATCGGTGGCCCTTGTGTTTAGCGGCCGCCCTTGAAATCCACGGCACTGGAAGTGCATCCGCCACTCAAAACTCGGTTCAATCGTTGACAGGCCGCCCGTTTTAGCCCCGTTTTATTGATTGGCAGCAATGGCGGAGGCAGCACCTCTGGGTTACTTGGTGATCAACGTGCTCGAGGCAGCGGGCCACGACGCTGAAGACGCGCCAGTGTGGGAGCCAGACTTCAAGTCGGGCTACGCGCGGGGTGAGGCTAAGGGCGAGCGGGAGCTCACGGGAGGCTGGGCAAGGCCGGGTAGGGGCCTCAGGGGAGGTCCCTCGGCTGAATTTAGGCAGCCCGGGGGGCAACTAGGGAGCGGCGGCGCCGCGACGGGCGGGTGTCGTGACGGCCCTCGGGTGCGCCAACAGCTGACGCCTTGACAAGAACGGTGCCCTCCCGCGCGAATTGCCTGCAGTGGAAATTCGCGGCGGTCCCAAGACCATCAAGGTGCGCAGCCAGCAGGCGCTGCATGGCCAATCGTGATTTCCGTTCAGAGGTGGCGGTTGGGCACCCAACCTCTGGCCCACCCGCCCTCTCTGTGCTGCGCCACCCACCACCTGTCCACGTTTCTCACCGAGGCACTCTGTCTCATGCTGCTGCAGAAGGTGACGAGCACAAAAGAGGTGGAGGACAACGGCATCTCATGGGTGGAGCAGCTATCGCTGTGAGCGCTGGGCACAGGGCACAGCAGCGCCCTGGCACGTGCTGCAACCTGCCTGCACTCGTGTGTTGTGGCACATGCGTGTTGCGGCACCAACACCCCTGAGTGAATTCTTGCCACGCCGTCAACGTCTGCTGCCCCGGCCATGCCATGCCTGCGCCGCAGTGAGGTGCTAGAGGGTGCCAGCGAGCTGCGCATCATGCTGTGCCGGCCAAAGGGGCCTGCCGGCACCGAGCGCAGCTCCAGCTCCATTGTGGCGGCATGCGGCATCTACATGAAGGTGGGCAATGTGTGCACAGGCAGGGCAGTGTGGCGCATGCCGTTGGGCACCTGTGGATTTGGGTGCTGTTGGGGGTTGAACGGCTTGGGCGCCAGGGCCCGCGGCATGTACAGGTGTGTGCATGCCAGCGGGGCACATGAGGCTTTTATGCGACACGGCGAGGCTTCTATGCGTGCACACCTTGGAAGTCGGGTGCAAGGAGCTCAAGTGGGAGACGTCGACAGTCGCGAAATGCGGCCCCCACTTCCTGACCGCCTTGCTGTGCTGCGCTGTGCTGCGCTGTGCAGGACATCTTGGAGGCGGCGCCGGTGGACAAGTACTTTGAGCTGTACAAGCCAGGTCAGCATGCCAGCCTGGCTGGGCGCCGTCGCCAGCCTGCCTGCATGTTTTGGCTGGTTGCGGGTGCCTCCTGCGTGGTGTGCCCATACTAGTCTGGGTGCCAGCCTGGCCGGGCAGCAACGCTCCGCCCTCACATGTACAGCTTGCTCGCTTGGTTGTGTTTTGTGGGCGCCGGCGGCGGCCCTGTGGGCCAATATCATCCGGTGGCCACCCACCACCTGGGGCCTGACCCAGTGCGCAACTTACCGACGTACTTGAATGATGACCATGTGTGTGCACTCATGTTGTCTTTGCTCTTGGCTCTCCGCGCAGGCGGCGGCTCTGCGGGCGGCTTCATCCGGGTGGCCATCTCCCACCTGGAGCCGGACCAAGTGCGCAACGGGGAGCTGGAGGACGGCGTGCGCGCCGGCGGCGCTGCTGGCGGCAAGAAGAAGGGGTGAGCGCCACGGCGGGGCGGGGGTCTGGTGGCCGGGGAGCGGCGGCAGGACAGGGTTAGTGGCAGAAGGAGGACCTATAATTGCGTTGTGAGCGGGCTGTGTGGCCCTGGGAACATGCCGGGTGGCGCGCTGCGGTGTACGTGCACGTGAGCACACTTGGTTCGCACCGCTCATGCATCCCTGCCGGTCTCCCCCGCTCCTTGCCCCTGCAGCGGCGGCCTGGTTGGCGGCCTGCTGAAGACGGCGCTCCTGGTGGGCGTGGGCGCAGCTGTGGCGTTTGCTGTGAAGCACGCGGGCAAGAAGGGGGAGGGCAGCAGCGGCAAGAAGGAGGGCAATGACAAGGGAAAGAAGAAGTGAGGGGAGATGAGCTTGCCTAGCCGTGGACCGCCTGCAGCACCTCGGGCACCGGCTGCTGCTAGCCGCGCCCCGCTTCTCCCTTCCACCCCCTTTCATTATGCTGCTGTCCCACTGATCCTGCTCTCTCAACAGTCTCGCTGCTCCCGCCCTTGTTCTTGTGCACCCAGCTGCCCACCTTGCCCTCCGTTGACCCTGCTCAAGCCTTCTGACTCACTCAGAGTCAGAGCGCGTCCTGCTGTAGCCCTGATGTCCCTCGCCCGTCCCTGCCTGCCTGCCTGCCTTCTCCTGGCAGTGCTGGGCACACTGCCCTGCTCCGCCACGGGTTGTTCCATACCACCCCATCAACTGATACTGTGATTGACTGAGGCAGCCGGATGCATTCCCACCGCCTCCTCCTCCTCCTCCTCGCCTCCACTTGATTCCTCATGACCAAGCCAGTCAGCGTTTTGGTTGCAACAACATGTATTCAAGTAGCGTCAGGTGGTAGCGCATGGGCAGCGCGGTGTGTGTGTGTCAAGGGCTGGGCGATAGGAGGGACCGGCCAGATAGCGTTGGTAGGTGTGTGCAATAGAGGTACAGGGGAGGTGTGGAATGCAAGTCATTTGGGGAAGCGAGGTCCACAGATCAGGCAAGCCTGGGAAGAGGACGTGCACCTGACGAGAAGGGCGGCATCCAGCATTGGACTGGCAGCCCTCTCAGCCCCTTCCAACAGGGGCAGACCGTCGGGGCACCCAGCAACAAAGGAGTGAGCACGCGCCGGGACGCAGACTCCGTTTGATCAACGGTAGACTGTATCAGGCGGCAGCTCGTCCAGCACGGTGCGTGGGCGAGGCGGGCTGGGGGGCGGCGGCCTGGCGGGTGGGCTGGGAGGCGAGGTCGGGGGCGGCGGCCTGGCGGGCGGGTTGGGAGGTGTAGGCGGGCTGGTAGGCGGGGGCGGCCTGGCAGGTGGGCTGGGTGGCAGTGGACGTGTGGGTGGGCTGGGCGGCTGGGTTGCCAGGGGAGGGAAGTACACAACATCAGCTGCGTCTGGTGGGAATTCTTCCAGGACGGTGCCAGCGGGGGGTGAGGGCTGTGGGGGAGGAGGGGGCCTGGCAGGCGGAGGCGGGCGGGCAGGGGGGCTGCGGGGGGGCGGCCGGGGGATGGGAGGAGGGGGCGGGCTGCGGGGTGGCGGCCGCACGGGAGGGCTGCGGGGAGGCGGGCGGGCGGGAGGGCTGGGGGGTGGTGGCCGAGGAGGAGGGGGGCTGGAAGGCGGAGGCTGGACCGGAGGTGGGGAGCTGGTGAGGGGTTGCTGAGAGGGGGGAGGAGGGCGCAATGGGGGAGGGCTGGGCGGAGGAGGGCGCAATGGGGGAGGGCTGGGGGGAGGAGGGCGCAAAGGGGGAGGGCTGGGTGGAGGAGGGCGCAATGGGGGAGGGCTGGGGGGAGGAGGGCGGGCCAGAGGAGGCGGCTGAGTGGGAGGGGGAGCGGGAGAGGGAGGAAGGGTGGGTGGAGGTGGGCGGGGCGCCGGTGGGCTGGGAGGCGGGGGCCGCTGGCGGGGAGGAGGGCGAGAGGGAGGAGGGTTGGGGGACGGGCGGGGCTGCGGGGGCGGCCGAGGCGGCGGCGGGGTGGGGGGTGGGGGCCGGATGCGAGGAGGCGGGCGGGCAGGAGGAGGTCGGGGGGACGGTGGGCCCCCAGCTTGCTGTGGCGGGCTGGGTGGCGGCAGGGGTGAAGAGGGCTGCTGGGTGGGGGTGACATCAGCATCGTCGGGTGGCAACTCGTCCTGTGCTGCTCGAGGTGCAGGTGGGCGTGCTGCTGGGCTTGGCGGCTGGGGCCCACCATCCACTGAGTCAGGTGGAAACTCGTCACGAACGCTGCCAGCGGGGGGCGAGGGTTGCTGGGGAGGCGGGGGCGCGGCGGAAACTGGTGGTGGTGGCCGGGCGGGAGGGCTGCGCAGCGGCGGTGGGGCGCCGCTGGCTGGCGGAGGGCGGGTGGTGGGTGGCGGCCGCGGGGTGGGAGGCAGCGGCGGCGGCAGCCTGGGTGGCGGCGGGCTGGGCCGTGCAGGCGGGGAGCGGGGCGGCGGAGGGGGGCGCTTGCCTGGCGCCGCCGTTACCGGCGGCGGCGATGACTGCACTGCATACACAGGCAGGTCTGCCAGTGCCATGATGGTGGAATCCTGCACTGGCCAGCCCCAGGCTTTATAGTAGGCCCCAAAGCTCCAGCCCGCCGCCCGGCTCTGCTGCGCCACCCATGTGTTCATGCGTGTGCTGTCGCTGCCGCCCAGCTGGCTGGCTGGCAGGCCCGAGTAGCTGGCCACGGTGTCTAGGAGGAGCTGGAAGCCGAGGCCTGTGTCTTCCGCCACCTGCAAAAGGGGAGGCAGCACACAGGGGTAGCAAGCAGCATGTTGGGATGATGAGGGTGGGGGGAGGGGATAAGGTCGGGTGGATGTTGAGGGCCGAGGCCTGTGCTCTCTGCAGCTGCCTTCTCCGGGCCACATGGGGTACGGTGGTGTGGGTGGTTGCATGGTGCGGCACAGGAGCAGGCAGGTGCGGGTGGGTGGGGCAGGTGGGTTGGGAGGGAGGGCAACGACAGGCAAGACGGCACACATTTAAACATCCAGGCACGGAGCGGGGCATGTGAGATGCCCAGGGGGCCTCCAACAGGACTTCAAACAAGCAACTCGCCAAAGCCACAAATCAATGAGCGCACACGTGCCTGGAGGAGGGAGTCGAGCTGGAGGAGGGAGTCGGAGCGCAGCGCGCCCAGCGCGTCATACCCACCGGGAGACCCCTGCATGGCAGCCAACACGGATCAGTTGATTCCCTGTCATACTGTTCATATCTGGTACCTATGCCATCTAGTACCAATCTTGTGCCCCATCTGGTAGTTGTGCCATCTGGTAGCTGTCTTGAGCGACCAGCACCCACACATTTGTGCACCGATCTGTGGGATCCCCACGCGTGCAAGCAACCCACCTGCATCGCGGCAAAGTGGGCGCGCCGCTTGGCGTAGCGGCTCACGCCGTCGTTCCCCAGAAGCCCTGCACGACAGGGAAGCACGCGAGGGGTGGGAGGCAGCGGCGTTGGGTGATAAGCTGGGGTGTTCAGGCGTGGAGGTGAGGCAGCGGGGCCACGGAAATGGCTGGCTGTCATTCGGGGCTGTCAGGCTGGTGGCATGAACATGCGGGCAGCAAAACACATCACCCTATCCCCGCACCGTAAAAGTTCTCGGGCGTGGTGTAGCCATTGGACACGTGCAGGGTGTAGGCAGCGATGAGCCAGGCGGACACCTGTAGAGGGTGGCCAGGGTGCGCAAGGGCCGGGGGCGCCACGTGTGCAGTGGGAGTGTGCAGGACAAGGCCTAGTTTGGGGCCTGCTGTTGGCACACAAGCAGTGGGGCTTGGGAAGCTGCAAGATGCACCAGTCAAGGACATGGGGAGGTGTGCAGGTGCCACGTGTGCGCTGCTGTGCTGTGTCAAGCCATGCTGTGCGTGCTCAGCAGCATGATCCCCATGTGACCCGACCGTGCCACCCACGCGCCCCCCTCCCTTTTCGCGCAAGACGCATGGCCCCCCGGCCAAACTCACATCGCTGCCGTTGCTCCAGCTGAGGGCCTTGATGGCATGGTTGTGTCCCAGCTGGCGGAACTGGCCCTGCAGCCCAGGCAGGAACAAGATTGGGAAGGTTGCACGCCTCCAGTGCTTGGCACAATGTCTCTGCACCAAGCGAAGGTTGCACGCGGCAGCAGACGGTGCACTGTGCGAATCCATGCGGCGGTGGTGCCATCCGCACAGTTGATGCGCACGTGGTGCTGCTTTCGCGGGTGGTGCCATTGCATGCACTGCGCACACCACCCGCCCTTGCTGCACACATGCAGAACATGCGTTGTAGAACACACAGGTAGGTAGACAGCGCTCGCTGCTCACCCATTTCCAGGTTGAGGGCTCCAGGGTGGAACTCGCCACCTCCAGAAACATCATGCTGCGCTCAGGAGGAGAAAGAAGGCAGGGGGAAGGCATGGCAGGGTGTCAGGCGGGGTGTGCGCGCCACGGCGTGTGCCTCCTCGCCTCCCGGCATGGAATGTTTTGGCCAGGGCACGCCTGGACCCTCGCTCCCGTCTCTCGGCGCAGGTAGCTCAGCTCACTTGGGGTGCCCCGAGTGCATGTACCGAGCAGGAGTGTTTTGACAGGTTGCACAGCAGCTAAAGATCCTCACGCCCGTCTCGGAGCAGGCAACTCACATGGGTCGTACCCGGGTTGCATGTGCCAGCAGAGATGCCAGGCCAAGGCACACTCAGACCCTTACGTCTGCCCCAGCGCAGACACTCTCAACGGGTAGCCCCGAGTGCATGCAGCTGCCCCCGCACCACCTCCCACTTCTCGCTTTGCACCTGCTGCTGCTTCCGGATTGCAACCCAGGCATAGTAAACCCAGCAAACCTCACATGGGGTATCCCGAGTGCATGTAGCCAGCCGAGATGTCGATGTCGTGCTGCATGCGCTGGGGGAAGTCGCGCTCCCGGCTGGCGCCCGCCATGTCAGCCACCGCATCCAGCGCCTGCGTGGCAGCGGCAGGGCAGCAATGGGGGTGTTGTATGTCAGAGCCCCAGGTGTCGAGGCGGAGCCGTCGCACAGGCCAGGGTTAGGGTGCTTTGCTGGGGTCAGGTCCAGCCCAGCGGAGGCCCGCGGAGGAGTGGAAAGGCCAGCTGCACGCACCTTGTGCCAGGCTCGCATGGCAATGCCATGCATGAGCAGTGGGCATCAAGCCTGACAGTAAGACAAGAGCACTGCTGACAGGAGACCCACCCTGTCCCAGTAGCGCATGACCGCCGCTGGGTCGGACACTGTCTGCAGCGACTGTCGGGGGCTGGCGATGGCCAGCTTGCGGCTCCCAATCTCGCCCCACCTGCGAGGGGGCAGGGCGGGCAAGGCAGCAGGGAAGGAGTGAAGCGGATTTGGACCTGCTACAGCCTGGGGTGCTTTACTCAAGATGGCGGCGCCAGACGGCGCTGTACCCTGCAAGCGGTGGTGCTTAGGCCGTCTCCACTCACGGCGCAGGGTTCTGCAGCTCTGCCGCCCAGCTGGCTGGGTTGGACGTCTCGGCCTGGAAGAAAGGAGCCTTGATGGCGCCTGCAGGGAGGCGGGGAGGCACACAACAGGGCACTCCGTCAGCAGCACGTCGGGGGCACAAGGTGTGTCTGCCACGTGCTGCCATGCTGCAGTGCGCCGCCTGCACATGTGCACACAGCAGGCTGGGCTGGCGGGGCAGCAGCCAGGCTGCCCCAGAGCGCCGAAATGCCTCACCTGCCACTTGCACTTCCAAGGGGCCCAAATTCTTGTTGGCTGGCACAATCAGGTAGATCAGGCCGCCCATGGCGCTGCCAATCCTCATGCTGGCGCCGACCACCTCGAATGCGCGCGACACCTCTGGCAGGCGCTGCCAGCTGGGCTTGCTGCACAGCAGCCGGGAAGAAGCAGGAGCAGGGGTGGCACACCAGGCGAAAAGGGACCACGCCGCAAGGCAGGCAGGCAGGCAGGGAGGGAGCAGGTTGCAAGAGGGGCTTCTGCTAGCGTACGCAGCACTGTCTGTGGCACTTGGGGTGCGGCGCGGCGGGTGTGACATTTCAGGTGTGGCATCCTGGGGCGTACACTCACTGGTACAAAGAATCGGTCCAGCCCCCAATGCGCAGGCTCGCCCCGACCACTGATGCCAGGCTGGCAGGCACCGTGACTGTCACCGGCTGGCCGGGCAGAGCATACATGCCCAGAGGCTGCCAGTAGCCGGCCGCTGTGCTGCCGTTGACCTGCGGGGCAGACAGAGAAGCCAGGGCGGCAGCAGCAGGCAGTGGCAGCATCAGCAGCCGCTGTGGGCGGTCAACTGCTAGCGGAGCGAGGACAGGCGGGTGAACACGAGTGTGCTGACGTGGCACACCACAGCACGAGGAGGAGGAAGGTGCGGGTGGCCCACCGTGCGTGTGACGGCCGCCGGGGTGGGCTGCGTGCCGGCGGGCGGCAGGCCGGGGAAGAAGCGCGCGTCAGGGGCAGCTCCCAGCTCGTCCATGGCAGCGCACTTGTAGCGCAGGGCGCGGGCAAAGGCCTGCTCAGGGGCAGGGGTGCAGGGGAGGGCGGGGGAGTGATGGGGTGGGCCAGAGTAGTGTACGCAAGGCGGCACACAATGCTGTACGCTTGCCGGCAGGCCGGTGGGCAGGCAAGACGGGCGGGTGTCCGCAAGGCAGCACGCAGTCACTGTGCTGCAGGGCAAATGCTCACCGCCAGGCCCTCGGCCGACTTGCGGACGACCGGGGCGCTGGGGTTGATGCCGCCGCTGCCTGCAGCCTCCTCCCACTGCAGTGCCACACGGGGGGCAGAGGAGGGGCTCTGGTTGGCAACGAGCAAGGGGTGAACACAGCTGGAAAGACCGCCGCTTGCCCATCCCACTGTTGCTGCCTGCTCATCTTCTTGGTCGGAAGAACACCAGTCCTTGCAACCCCATGTTCGCTGAAACCCCAACAAGCTAGCGCTCAGCATGGCACAGCACAGGGCAAGGCAAATACACGCGCCGCCACGTGCGCAGGAGCAGCCGGGCAGCCAAGCCACAGGGCGGGAGCGCACCGCACACAGCTCACCCTACGCAGGCGCGCCCACATGGGGCTCCCCCACGGCACGCTGGGCAGCGCGCGGCTGTGCCACTCTAGGGAGGTCGTGATGGCGGCGTCACTGGCCAGGAAGCAGGGGTGGGTGGCGTCCCCATCTCTCAGTGTTGCCTCCAGGCAGTCCAGCCCGTTCTCCAGGTTTGCGCTCTGGGAGGGCGGTGTTGTGGGGCTGAGCACGGCATCAGCGGCCACATACTCCTTGGTCACAATGATGCCCATTGAGCTGAGGAGGGCGGTGGCGGGGTGCGGGGCGGCTGGCGCGGCCGACAGCCAGCCGGTGTTGCCCATGAGCAGGCCGCCGCCTGAGGCCACAAAGGCCTGCAGAGTGGCTGCACTGTTGGCGACTTCGCTGTCGTGGCCGCTGCGCACCAAGGGTGAAGGGGTGGGGGGGCAAAGGAGGGAGCTGTTGGTGATATGAGGGAGGTGCAGGGGGGGGGGTGGGGTGTGCGGGGGTGGCAGGGGGCCAAAGTGAAGGGCGCTGCCACTGCAGAGCAGGGCATGCAGGAGCTCCTACTGTAGGTGTGAGCACCCAATGACAGGTGCGCCAGAAGGTGGGGAGGTGACTGCAGGGAGGCATGCGGGCAGGCAGGGGCGGCCCGCCACATGCATAATCCCACCTATCACCCCTTCAGCTGAGCCCAGCGTGGGCCTGCGGGCACATGCAGAACACTGTCACCCCCTCCCCTAGCTGGGTCGGCCGGGCTCACTTTACAACATAGAGGTCGGCAAGGGCGATGGAGATGGCGGCATGGCCGACCGTGCCAACGCTCCGGAACGTCGCAGAGTCCTGCTCAAAGGAAACGGCGGGAACAGGGCAGAGCGAGCTGTGGGCAGGGTGTGGCCCGGCAAGGGATGCAGCTGGAGCAGGCTGGCTGGCAGGCAGGAGGGCAACGGCAGGGAGGCCCTTGTGGCGCGCCGCCCCGGCAGAGAGCTCCCGACCAGCTGCTCATACCACGCTGAACCAGCCCTGACCAAAGCAAGTTAACGACACACGTGCTGCCGCAGCCCGCCTAGCCACCCATCCACTCACATGCCGGACCAGCGGGCTGACGAGGCCTGAGGTGGCCCAGGAGGTGGCGCCAGCCACACGAAGTGGCGAGCCGCCCGCCCGCCGCGGCGCGCCCGCCCACCTCGCGGCATTAACCACCAGGCGCCCCAGTCCGGAGGTCTGGCAGCAGTTGAGCAGCATGTTTTCGTGGCCAAAATGCACCACCCTGCCGCCGGACGTGCCATAAGTGCTGGCGCTGACCAAAGCGGCGCCGCTGCCGGCGACTGCCACAGCGGTGGCGTTGGGGCCCCACAGGTATTGCCGGCTGGCGAGAAACATCTGCATGTAGGCAGTGCCCACACCCTCTGCCAGGGCGCGGTAGTCCTCAGAGGTCAGTGCTGAAACGCCGGAGATGGCGGCGGCCAGCGCCAGGGTGGCGACCATGGCGGCGGCGGTTGGCTGCCATCTCCCCATGTCGGCCCGGCCCAGCAGGGGCGCCCAGCAGGGGCGGCCCGTACGTTGCGGCTTCCTGCGAGATCACACAGGAGAGGAATGAGAGGCGGGGTTGGGGCAGAGCCAGGACGGGCGAGCGTCATCCGGCCACTCTCGGCATGGCAGCACGGCGGCCCCCTACAAGCCATTGGAACACGTTGCAATGCACGATCACCCAATGAAAAATGCTTGCCTGCCCGGTAGTGGGACGCACGTGCTAGTGGGGCGCCCGGAGTTGCGCGCTTGCCGCCACTGGTAGACTGCCTGCCGGCCTGGAAATGCAGGGTTAGGTGCAAAAGCGACGAAAAAAGGGGCACACGAGATCCAGTCGGCGTGCGAGCTCGCACAGCTGGCCGCAACTGCCCGTCCACATGTCAGGCAAGCAAAGGAACCACCGGACAACCCGTGAGGAAAGGAGCAAGCCAGGGTGCGCTAGGCAGCATGCGCCGCCGCATCACTGACCTGGTCGTTCTACTGTAGACTATGAGTGGGCAGAAAGGCGTGCTGCTGGGTTGGCAGGCATCTCTCAGCTGCCGCTCAGCCACAGCTGCTGCAGTGCGCGTTACCTGCGAGGTGTGAAGGAGAGCGCTCCACAGGACGCCAAACTCTCTGCTCTGCATACCAAAAAAGAAGGCCAACGGGTGTCGGCATGGTTACAGAACGCGGTGGAGAAGTCAAGACACACACCCATGCAGCTGCCCATCCTTGCTGGCGTGTGCGCCCACGCCACGCCCCGCTGCCGCCAGATCTGACCTTGCCAGGCCCCCGCTGTCCCGCATGCAAGCTTCAGCATCCAGCGTGTGTTGTTACAGTCAGCAGTGGTCAGCGTGATGCAGGCAGGAGTAGGGTTGATGTCAAGGTGAGCTGATGGGGGGCGGGCAGTGCACAGGAGGGATGTGAGGCTGGGGGGAGGGCGGCGTGCTGAAGGGGTGCCAGGGCTGGGTACACAGGGGACGGGGCGGGGCCAAGGCGGGCAGTGCGGTGCATAAGGTAGCAGGCAAGCAAGCAAGCAAGTTAGCAGGGGTGGCATGTCAGAGCAGGGCTGTGCCGTAGGCTTCTGGTGGCAGCCTCGTCACTTGTCGTCCTTGATGGGGATCATCCTCCACACCACCGCCAGCGCCGCGCCCAGCCAGACCTGCGGCAGGCACAGGCAATCATTGACAACCATGGTGGGAGGCGGGAGGGCATCCCTGGGGCAGGGGGGGGGGCGGGCAGGCAGGGCGGCGCAGCCTCAGCGCCAGCTGGCGGAGCTGATGAGAGCTGAGCTCAGCTGATGTCGTGGTTTAGAACTCCTCTCACCATGAAGACGATGCTGACGGAGGAGGGCACCGCCACGAGGACGTCGGAGAAGTGCTTGGTGCTGAGCGCATAACCCATGGCAGCGCTCTGCATGCCTGCACAGAGCATGTGCAGGTCCGATGGGGGTGGATACCCTAGTCAGTCGCGGCCCCAGGTTGGCCCCATCAGCTCAGCAGCAGGGTGCCATCTGGAGCACAGCCTGCCGGCCCCCCGCCCAGTGCTGCCTTCACTCCAGCTGCTCCCGATGCGTCATGTGCCACGCTACGCATGCATTCACTTGCCACTCAGCACATGCCCCATCACTGGGCCCCGTGCTTCCAGAACGCACCCGTCTCAATGGAGACTTCAGAGGGTCACAGGGGTGGGGAGGGGAGGGGAGGGGAGGGGTTGGGTGAGTTAAATGATGGCAGTGAGATGGCTAGCGGGAGGGATGGGCCAGGTATAACAGCAGACCAGCAGCAGCAGCTGCGGGAGCTACTGCAGGCGTGGTGCTCACAATGGCGGGCGGGATGCCCGGCCCTGGGCACAGGCACAGCGCGGCCGCTGGGCACTGACGCACCCCTTCCGTCATCTCCCCACTGCCGCCCCACTGCCGCCCCACTGCCGGCACAGCCACGCCACCCCACTCCCACTCCT
Organism: Micractinium sp. NFX-FRZ; assembly: GCA_029339195.1. Taxonomy (NCBI): domain Eukaryota; kingdom Viridiplantae; phylum Chlorophyta; class Trebouxiophyceae; order Chlorellales; family Chlorellaceae; genus Micractinium; species Micractinium sp. NFX-FRZ. Next base: position 79,850 of record JAPTJF010000121.1, on the reverse strand, counting down.
ACCGCCACCACCACCAGCCCTGCCCACCTGTGCGCGACGTCTTCTCGTTGAAGCCCATCCCGCGGGGCAGCGCGTAGCCCAGCAGATAGCCAAAGGAGTGGAGGGCGATGACCGGAGTGCAGGCAGCCATGCCGCTGGCGCGCAGCACGTCGGCCACCTGGGCCACCGGCACGGCACAGAGCACCACAGTGAGGGCCAGCGCCACAAGGGGCATGACGGGGCGGATGATGTCCACCTGGAAAGGGGCGGGCAGGGTGGGAGTGGGGGTTGGGGCCGGGTCAAGAGTACAGCGGTGAGGACCAGCAACAGGGGAGGCAGGTCGGGGTTGCACCGCACTCACGTGGCAGGGCAGGGCAGGTGGAAGTGGGGTGAGGGGCGGGCAGGAGGAGCGGGGGCAGGAGGAGGTGAGGTGGGGCGAGGGCCGAGGTGGGGACAGGGGACATGCATCTCCGCCGTATCAGAGGTCATAACAAGAGCCCTGCTTGATACTGCCCTTGGTTTCCTGGTGCCCCCTCCTTGCCTGCTTCTTGAACAGCTCGTTGGCTGCCAGGCCCAGCACCGTGGGCAGCAGCACCAGCTGCACCGTCGACTTGAACAGAGCCTGTGAGGCAGAGAGATCGGGGGCAGGGGGAGGGCAGGGGGGGGTGGTCAACTTGAAGGCATACAGGTTGGTAGGGTCCGGCGCAGCATGGGACATGTCTTGTGAGGTTTGGGTGTGCTGCCGGCAAGCTTGCGGCAGCAGAGGCACACACAGTGGGACCGCACCGCCAGGCCGCCTGCCAACTGTTCAGCCCCCCAGCTAGGCCCCCTCCCTCCCAACTGACGCGTCCTGCCATCCTTCCCACCAATCGCCTCACCCAGCCCTTTACAGGGATGCACGCCCCCGCCAGCACCTGCCTGCCTGCCTGTCTGGCCTGTGCACACACCTCTGCGTGCATGGGGCCAGGAAATGTCTCCTCCTGGCAGCCCCCGCCCTTCCCCTCCCCCTTCCCGCCCTTCTCCCCCCTCCCCTTAGTTGCCTCACCCAGCCATCCACAGGGATGTATGCCCCCGCCAGCAGCGAGGTGAGTGTTGGGGTCATGACGGTGGCGGCAACCGTGGAGGCAGCGGTCATGAGCACGCTCAGCGCCACGTCACCACGCGCCACGTAGGTGGCCACGTTGGAGGCCTGGCCGCCTGCAAACCAGGAGATGCACACACGTGTTGAAATCAACAGCCGGTCTGGCAGAGGGTTGTAAGAGCGCTTGCTGCAGGCAGCAGCCCAGCAGAATTCCCAGCTCCCCAGCCAGGCTGGCAAGCCGCCGTAAGAGCGCTCACTGCGGGCGGCAGCCCAGCAGCACCCTCCCTCCCCCATGCACACACCCAGTCGTAGCGACCCCCTAGGCCCCTCACCGCAGGCAGCAGCCCAGCAGAACCCTTCCCTCCCCCATCAGACAGCCAGTCGGGCAGATGACCCCCCTAGGCCCCTCACCGGGGCAGCAGCCCAGCAGGATGAGGCCGGTGGCGAATGCAGGCGGCAGGTTCATGAGCTTGGAGATGACCACGGCCAGGATGGGCAGCACAGAGTACTGGCACACAAACCCCAGCAGCTGCACAGAGGGGGCGAGCGGGGGGGCGCACAGGCATTGAGGGATCTGGAACGAAGGCAGGTATCAAGGGTGGTGGCCCGACTGCACACAAGGTCACCCAAAGGTTCAGCAGCTGCAGCACAGGGACACAAAGGGGGCAGCAGGGATGGGCGGGACGGAGTGCGGGCGTAGCACGGCCAGCAGCTGCCGGGAGGGAGGGAGGGTGAGGCAAGGCTGGTTGGACGGTGGCTCAAGACCAAGCAGCGGTGGCGCAGGCGGGCAGCAGGGATGGGCAGGACGCAGTGCTGGCTGAAGGGTGAGGCACCTCCCCAGTGCTCTCTGCACCCCCACCCCAGCCTTCATAGACAGATCTGCTCCCTCCCACACTCACGATTGGCACCGGGTTGGCGGCGCACTGCGCACGTCGACGAGGGCAGGGCAGGCAGAGAAAGGACAAGGGGAGCACATCATCTTTTCAATACGGATGGTAAAGTCAGCACAGCGGCAGGGGCAAATGGCGGCGAGCAAGCAAGCAAGCTGAACAGCAGAGAGGACGCAAGCTGCACGGAGCAAGTGCTGCCGCTGCCCCCGCTGCTGTCTCCTCCACGGTGTGACGCTCTGAAATTTGCTGCCGCCAGCAAGCAGGCAGGCAGGCCTCACCTTTCTGAAGTCCTCTGTTGTGAGGGAGAGGCCCATGGCCAGCATGAGCAGCCCCACCCCCTGCTCAAACTGCAGGCACGTGGGTGGGTGGGCGGTTGAGTGGGCAAGCGCAGCTGGTGCGCGGCGGGCACAACATGCACAGCATGCAAGGCGTCCAGCAGCTGCTCGCCCTGACTGCACTCCCTAGTTGGGCTGGCGTTGACCTCAGCAGCAGCCAGCAACACTTGACTGCACCTGCATTCACTTGCATTCAGCTCAGCAGCAGCCAGCAACACCCCAGGCACCTGCTGAGTGGTCATCCAACTGAGGGAGGAAGGGAGGAAGAAGGCGGTGCAGCCAGAAATCAGGGCCTGCGCGGGGCAGGTGGTGCACAGGAGCAGGTGTCGGCAGAGTGGGCAGCCAATAAGGCGCAGGGATGCAACGGCGCGACTTGCCGGAATCTAAGGCGTGCTTGCAAAGGCACAGGCAGCCCTGTGTCCGAGGCCCCGCATGCCTCGCAGCGGGCAACTGCATAGATCAGACCAGACTGGACGAGATATCTCAGCCGCTCCCCAGCTCTACTGGGTTAGCCTGGCAAGCTTACCCAGACGGGGAAGAGCATGGTGGCCACGTCAGCGATGCGCTCCAGCTTGGAGGGCTGCGGGCTGGGAACCTGCGACAGGCCAAACGAAGGGGGCAGCAAGACTGAGCTGGGGCGCTGATCATGCAGGCCTGCTAGGCATGTCTGCAACAAGCAAGAAAGCACAGTGCAAACCCTGTGAACACTCACCGCCGCGCTGCCGTCAGCAGCCGAGGCGGCGGGGCGGACCGCCGGCCGCCGCTGCGCCCTGGCTTGTCGCTGCAGCTTGTAGCTGCAGGCAAGCGGTGGAACATGCAAATTATCAGGTCCAGGGTCAATCAAGAGCCTCAGGGCGCTGTAGCAGAGCTGCCAGCGAGCAACCTCTCGGGGGCACCTGACTGGCAGCGTTGCGCGGAGTTGCGACAGACATGTTGCTGCACCCTGAGCGTGTGTCGAATGCTGCAAGGGCGCTGGCAGCGCGCAGCGGCCTGCCGCGGCCCGTGGGCACGAGCTGGCCGCCGGCAGCTGCGCCCTTGCTGGTGTGCAGCCTTGCATGTGGTTGGTGATACCCCGGATGACTTTGGCACGGAAATAATTGACTGACAACGCCAGATCATGCCATGAACAAGTGAGATGCCTGCCAGGCGGAGCCAGCTGGCAGAACCCTTCGACCGCCGAGGACCTTGGTCTGCCACCCTTCAAGCTGATGTTACAAATAAAAAGAAGTGGGAGAGGATGAAGGGGTGGTGAAGGCTCCTCTGTTGAAAAACAGCAGAAAGCGAGGGCCGCACTGCCAAGAATGCCACGGTGAGAGCGAAGGGAGGGGTGGGCCGGGCACTAGCGCCCGCCCAGTGTTCAAGGCAGGGTCAGGGGTACAATACACATGAGGCAAGCAGAACAGGAAACACCTGTGCCACGCATGCATTCTGCGGGCAGCAACGTGGCTGGCTGGGGAAAAGAAGGGAATGAGGACAACAGGGGGAGCACGGCAGCTACATGTGCTGCTAGGAGGCGCGGTGCCACAGGGCTCGCATCGTACAGAGGAGAAGGGCAAGCAGGCAGGATGCCTGGCTGGCTGGCAGGATGAATGAAGGGCAAACAGAGCGGCTCTAACCGGCTCCAAAGAACAGCGATTGAAGTGATGATCGCCTTGTTTTTGGTACTGTGTACTGAGGGGTTTGGGTGTTGTATGTTGTGCATGGAAAACGGGGTGTTGTATATGCTATAGTTGTGCATGCATGGTGTGTGTGAAGCTCTCACCGTGGCAGGGAGAAATCTAGAAACTGAGAGGGCGGGGACGGATGGAGGGGTTGCCACTGCCCACCTGGCACCTGGCTACCTGGCACAGTGTGCACGCCCGCACAGGTGCCCGCACAGGCGTGCGCACATGTGCTCATGCTCATGCGTGCGCACGGTGCAGCTGCCTGCCTGCGCCAACGCACACCCACCCAGCGCAGCGCTCAGCAGTTCATCTTGCGCGCCTGCTGGATCATGCGCGTGCGCCGTGCGGCCACATTGGGGCGCACCCCGTTGGCGGCGCCCCGCTGGCGCCGCCCCGCCTCGGCCTTGCGCCGAAGCACGCCCATCTCGGCGCGCGCCACCCTCCGGCTCATGCGGGCCTCAGACTCGGGGTGGGCGGGAGCGGCGGCGGGCGCCGCCGCCACCGCTGCCTCTGCGTCCAGGCTGTGCACGGGGGAGCCGCGCAGGTCTCCAAACACCTGAAGGCAGATGACGCAAGGGGGGGGGGGATGGGCGCATGAGGGGGAGGGGGAGGGGGGTGAGGGGGAGGGGGATGAGGGGCAGTTGTGGGGTGAATGTGTGCGGGAGGGAGGGAGGGAGGGAGGGCACTGGAGAGGGCGCAAGAGCACGAGGTGGATCGGGAGGGGAACAGCGGGAGGAGGGGGCAGAGGATGAGAAGGGAGGGGCCCGGAAAGCCGAGTGATATCAGTGTAAGTCGTGAGGCAGGTGACGGCATCCGCATGACGGGCCCTTGCGTGCAGCCGGCCCTTGCATGCAGCAGGCGGCGCCGACATGCCAGCCCCTGAGCTGGCGCCAGCAGTGTGCACTCACGCGGCCGGTGCCTGATGCAAAGATGGTGGGGCTGGCGGGCGCCTCCTCCACTTCTGCGATGCCGCCGAAAGCTCCCATCCAGGGCCTGCAAGGGCAGCAGGCGGGAAGGGAGGGGTTGAAGGGCGGGGCGGGTGGTTGGGTGGGTGGCCACTCTAGGGCAGCCGGTTTTGTCCTTCACCCCCCGCCCCACGCAAAGCCCACCCTGCGTCCTAAAACGCCCTGCCTCCTTGGATGCTCGCTCACCCCAGCGCGGTGCGGCCGGATGGGGAGACAGCCACGTGCTGTGTGGGCGAGTCGGGCTGGGGGGCGTCGCTACCGGGCTGGGCCCGCCGCCGCGGCACGGCCAGACGCGCCCGGATGTAACGCGGGGTGTTGGGGTTGCTCACGGTCTGCGGCAGAGGTGGAGGAGGGAGAGGAAGAGCCGGGAAGGGCAGAGGAACGAGTGACGGGGGCAGTGCGGCGGGCGTATGGTATGCGGCGCAGCGCCGGCAAAACCCCACGCCGGCGGAGGCGCGGGGCTTTTCTCTGACCGTGAGCCGCGGGCTCCGCGGCACCCCTTGCGCCTTGAACCCGCGCACCTGCTGTCCACGGCGCCGCGCAAGACGCTCCATCTCCATTCTCTGAGAGGGATCGTGGGTGTCGGAGTGCTGCCAGGCGGGCTTGTGCTTGTCTTTGGCGGGTTCGATGTGCACCTGTGGTCAATCAAGGCCGAGGTATGGGCGGGGGGAGGCTCTCGAGCTGCTTGTATGGAGCATGGGAGCGCGTGCGTGCTGCGCCCCGCCACGCCTTGATGTGGTCATGGACGGGGCCGACAGTCCCTAATCAAGCGTTCTGTGTCCGCACTGAGTGGTGGGAGGCAGCAGGCAGGCCTGCAGCTGGGCAGTTGGACGGCAGAAAACCCTTCCGCCTTTCGACACTGAGCTGGGTCACCTGAGGTGACTGGAGGGAAGTCTGTGTGCTAATTAGGAGTGCTGCATAACGGTCCCAGCGAGCAACAGGCATCCACAGGTTCCTCGCTACCCCCGCCGCCGCCGCCGCCACGACTAACGTGCCCACCGCTCCCGGTCAGCATTATATCAGCGCCCCTGCCTGCAGGCTCGACAAGCGCTGCCCATACCCCGGCTGCTATGGTGTTACCTCCAGCCAACCCGCTGGCGGGGGCAGGGCGGCGGCTGCTCATCGGCATGGTCGGCGTGGGCAACATGGGCTCGGGTGAGACCTGCGCCCAGGGGTTGGGACGGGGGGTATCCCAGCCCCCCGGGCCGGTCACATAGCCACTGCGACGGCAGCTAAGAGAGCGCCGCCAGCCTGCCACGCATCCCTCGCATGTGCACGCAGCGCTGCCAGGCCGCTCGACCCTTACATCAATGTACGCCTGGCGCGGCCAGCAGCCCTGGTCGGTTCCCGTTCCTAGCACAGCCTGCTAAAGCTGTATGTACCGTTCCTCACATCCACCTGTGCCCGCCTGCCCCCCTTTGTTCTGCCAGCCATGGCCACGCGGCTCTTGGGTGCGGGCTACCGCCTGATTGTGTGCGACAGAAACGAGGAGGCGGTGCACCGGCTGCAGGTGCGGCCTTGCAAGCATGTTCTGCGCACCCAATGCAGTGCAGCACTGCATTGATGGTTTGTTGGATTGCACCGTGGCCTGCACGTCCAGTGCAGCAGGCTGGGCTGCGCCACACCGCAAGCGTTCTGCGCACCTGTCGCAGCCCGTGCTCGCCAGCGCCCGCCTGGCCACCGGCACCCCACTCCCGCCCCTCCCCACCGGCCCCCCTTCCTTGCCGCAGATTGCCGGCGCCAAGTCGGCCCTCACCCCCGCCGCCCTGGCCGCCACCCCCGGCCTGTCGGCAATCATCTCCATGCTGCCCTCCTCGGAGCACGTCAAGCAGGTGCGCTGAGCTGGCACGCCGCGCTCAGCTGCGCTTTGCTATGCTGGCACCAGCACGTCACGCCGCACCACGCCGCGCTCGCCTGCGCCTTGTTTCCGCCTACATGGTGCAGCCGGCCGTCGTTTGCACCTGATGCATCACCATGCCTCCTCCCTCCTCCCCACCCCCCCACACACCAACACGCACCCACCTGCCCCACAGGCGTACCTCGGCCCCGAGGGCATCCTGTCAGTTGAGCCAGGCCGGCTGCACCCCCACCTCTTGGTGGACTGCTCCACCATCGATCCAATCACCTCGCGCGAGGTGGCGGCCGCGGCGGCCGATGCGCAGCTTCACCCCAACGCCAGCCAGGCGCACGACGGGCAGCGCAGCCCCTTCATGGTTGATGCGCCCGTGTCGGGGGGCGTGCCGGGGGCGCAGGCGGGGAACCTGACCTTCATGGTGAGGATGGAGTGGATGGTGTGGATGGAGTGGGTGGGGGCTTGGGATGGTTGTGGGGCTTGGGATGGTTGTGTTGTGGAGGTCTGCATGATCTCGGGGGGTGGCCTGTGGTGTGGAATTGTAGGTGTGTGGTTTTTGGCTGGCAGGGGGGTCAGTGTGTGGGCCACGGGCAGCAGTGCCCTGCCACCCTGGCTGTGCGTTCCGTGCGTGCCGCCGCCTTGGCCTGAATCGCACCGTGGCCTGCCCGTCTGCAGTGCGGCGGGCCCGAGGAGGCGGTGGATGCGGCGCGGCCCATGTTTGAAGTGATGGGGAAGCGGGTGATCTACTGTGAGTGACTGCCTTCTGCTAACAACACGTATGTTGTTCCAAACACAAGTCCACAAAACAGAGCATGCTGCATGGTGCGACGATGAAGTGGGGCACTGATCTACTGTGAGGGGTGGCTGCCCAGCAGGATGGGATGCACAGCTGTAGCCAGGGGCAGCAGGCAGGGGCGGCTGAGGCCGTGCCGGCGTGGAGAAGACTATTGGAGCAGTCGGGGTGAGCTGATGAGCCTGCTGCCTGCCTCCCAATGCAACACAGCACGGACCTGCCCGACCGGGAGGCTGAGCCTGCCCCGCCCGCATCTCTTGACCGTGCAGGCGGCGGCAACGGCACGGGCCAGACAGCCAAGCTGTGCAACAACCTGGTTCTGGGGGTCAGCATGGCGGCGGTGTCTGAGGGGCTTGCCCTGGGCAAGAAGCTGGGACTGGTGAGTGTGTCGTTGGCCATTATCAGTGGAAAGTTTTCTTGATTGGCATTTTCGCGTAGGGCAAACCCACCCCACAAGTTCGTGCAAGAGGCAGGGGTCGGATAGACCCCTGTCAGTACCGGCCCTAACCTCACCTCTCTCTGTGCCTCTCCCCCCCCACAGGACCCAATGCTGCTGTCTGAGATCTTCAACACCTCGTCTGCCCGCTGCTGGAGCTCAGGTGGGCCCCTGGGGGGGAGGTATCACTTGCTGCTGGAGAGGCTGTACTGTTGCGGAGCTCTCACCAGCAGCTGGCATCGCTCCCGCTGCACCTCCGCGCTGCACCATTGCCACACCCGTGCCCCCCACCCCACCCTTGCAAGCCGCTCCCGCACTCCCTCGTGCCGAGCGGTGTGCTGGAGGCCATGCCATCCTCACGCGGCACTGAGGCAGCTTCTCTAGCCACAGCTACCCTCCAGTGCTGTTGTCTGTGCTCCCTGCCCCGCCCCTGCTCCAGCCAACCCCCTACCGCTTGTCCCCCTCACGCTTCCTGCTGCCCTGCCCCGCCCCCGCAGACACATACAACCCGGTGCCGGGCGCAATGGAGGGGGTGCCGTCCTCACGAGGCTACCGGGGCGGCTTCTCCAGCCAGCTCATGGTCAAAGACCTCAGCCTGGTGCTCAAGGCGGCGGGGCACTGCGGGGCGCCGGCACCGCTCACAGAGGAGGCGCGCAGGTGGGGCTGAGGCGGCAGGTGGCGGGCTTGCGCACCTGCTTACATTCTGCCCCCTCGCATGGTGTTGCCTGCCCCTCCCCTGTGCTATTTGTGTGCACACCTCCCCGGTTGTTTGAGCGAGTGGGCCCCCCACCATGCCCAACCGCCCACCTGCTGACCTCTTCCACTCCCCCCCTTCTTCCTCCCCTCCCCCCTTGTGTGCCAGGCTGTATGAGCAGGTGGACCCCACCCTCGACTTCAGCGCCATCTACAAACACTTTTACAAGGGGTGAGAGGCGGCCCACGGCGCGCAACCTTGCAGCTGGCTAGCAGCGGCCCAGCTGGCAGGCTTCTAGAGAGCATTTTCACAGGGAGTGAGCCTGAGACCCCAACAGAGCTCAGCAGGACGTTGGGTTGGCCGGCATTGAGTTTGAAGCGGGCCGGGCCCGATGGAGTGCGGTTGTAAAAGAGCCAGTTGCCATCATTGCACAGCTGATGTGTGGCGCGTTATGCCACACACACAACCTCACAGGCATAGCCATCGGCAGTGCGAGCTGCAGGCATCAACACCAACAGCAGCGCAGCGGTAGCAGCACCAGCGACAAATGAATGCACAGCGTCAGCATTGTATGTGCTTGCAGCACCCCTATTCGCCCCGGCACTCAATTAACGAATCCATCAGATCAGGACGACTGCAACTCTCCTATTAGGTGTCATATTTGCTCAAACCTGTAACTCACGCTACCTGAACTCGTGCTACGCTGGCAGTACAGCGTGGCAAGGGAGGTGCGTTACAGGCAGCTGGACAGGCCAGCACAGAAGCAAAGGAAGGCGCTTCCATCCTGTCGCCTGCAGCAAATGCCAGCACCACTTTTCATGCGGGGCACCGTGCATTCGCTGCCAATCCCGCGCCCCTCATTCGTCATCCAGATCAATTTCTTCTGGGTTGCTGGCCGCCGCCGCCACCGCCGCCGCCGCCGTGACACCGCCGCCGCCGCCGCCCCCTGGCCCCCGCTGCAGCACCGCCGCCAGGGCGGGGTCCATGCCGCCCCCTGCCCCCTGCTGCCCCTCCTCATCTCCATCGTCCACAAAATCCGTGTCATCGTCCAGATCAATCTCCTCTGGGTTGGGCACCGCTGCAAGGGACACGGAGAAGTGTACACAAGTGTTGTGTGTGTGGCAGCAATTGCGCAGCCCCATGGGAGCGGAGCGGGCCACCCCCCCACACGGCCCCAACACGCCGTGCATGTGTGCGAGCATGCCTTGCAGGCCAACCTTCCCGGGGCTGCAAACAGCTGCACGCCCAGGCAGGCAAGGCTAGGCTAGGCCAGCTGAGCGAGGGGAGGAGGGTGCGGGCATGCGATGCACGGTGTGCAGAATGAGCATGCCTGTGCAGCAGCTGCGGGGTTGGGTGCATGAACCCGCACAGCGCAAGGGTGCCACACACGCAGCACAGAAGGCAGCAAGGCGCCGCTTGAAGGCTTCTTCAACCTGGCTGCCAGCACCGCGCCCCAGGTACGCACCCCAATAGATGCCAGCCGCCCGCCCATACCTGCCACTGCGCCTGTCGCCTCGCCCGCTGCGTGGCCCGCCGCCGGCCCGCCCGCCGCTGCCCAGGCTGGGGCCCCTCCTGCTCCCGCCCCCTGTTGCCGGGCGCCGGCATAGTCCAGATTGTAGGGCAGGCCCAGCATCTCCAGAAAGGCCAGGGTCTGGGGGTTGCGCTGTGCATGCTGCACGGCACGGCAGGCACAGCACGACAAGTATGGGTGACCAGAGGAAACACAGAGAGAGGCATGGCGAGCGTCTGATGCCGACAACTGCTCAGCACACATCAAGCAACAGCCTGCACAGCGGTAGCTGTTCCCACAGGGGGAGGCAGCCGTCCCCAGCTCACAGATCTCTCTGCTGGGGGCACAAGCAGCCCGCCACTCCCACCGCTCACCCTGGCACGCAACCACACAAGCACAGGCAGGCACAAGCAGTCATGCTGTGGTGCATGCTGTGGTGCATGCTGTGGTGCCAATGCAAAGCGCTTACCTGCGGCATGTTGCCCACCCGCATTTGTGGGTTGGACGGGTCAAATGCGGGCACGGTGGGCACAAAGTTGAGTGGGACCGCGGGCCCGCCGCCGTTGCGCTCCTCCAACAAGCGGCGCACCTGCAAGCACGACGGGGTGAAGGGAGCACGGCAGCGGGACAGTGGCATTGCTGAGGTTTGCCGGTGCGGTGCAGGCAGGTGCAGCGGGGTTGAAGGAACCCAAGTGAAGGGAAGGTTGCCAGTGAGAGCCAAGTTGGGAAGGCTCACAGGGCCAGCATCAGCTTGGCACCACCAGAAACTGACCGTTGATGCATCTGCCGAGGAGGGCGCATGTGCGTGTTACGGTCAGGCTGGCTGCCATTTGAAACAGCTGCAGCATAGGAGTGCCGGGAAGCTGAACCCATTGAACCGCCCCATACCCACCCTGCCCATCCCCAGCACCTTGAACACTTCCCCTCGACACACTTGCCGCCCCAGCCTACCCTGACAACGCACCTCTGCCAGCTGCTCGGCGCTGGGGGGCGGCGCCTCCCGCGGCAGCGGCGCCGCTTGCCGCCCCAAGCTGAGCAGGCCGTGGGTGGAGCGCAGCACGGCAAGCCACTCCTCGTCGTAAGAGAACTCCAGGGGCCCCTCAGCATCTGGAAAGTCAATGACCTGTTGGGTGATGACATGGCATGGCAGAGGGAGGGCTCAGGCGAGGGGCGGGCGGGGAAGGGTGAGTGGGTGCGAGGGGAGGCAAGAGCGCAGCACGCAGGCACCCAGCGGGCAGGGCAGGAGGCGAGCGCAGCTGCAGTGGGCTGCAACAATGTGCGGCAGCGGGGAGGTGCAGTGGACAGTGCTCCTGGCGGTGGCGGCAGGCGGCCGCATGAAAGCAGCAGGCAGCAACAGAAGCAGGCAGCAACAGAAGCAGGCGGCAGCAGCAGAGGCAGGCGGCAGCAGCAGACGCCTGCGCAGCAATGAGGCATGATCCTACCTGTAGGAAGCTGCGGCCGGGCAGGCACTTGTCCAGCGAAAGGAACCGCGTGCTCCTCGTCTCCTGCTGCCCCTGCTGCTGCCCCTGCTGCTGCCGCGGCGGGCCCGCCGCCACCGGCGTCGGCTGCCCCTGCTGCCGCCCCTGCAGGCCGCCCACGCCGCCTTGATGCACCACCAAGGCAGCAAACTTGGTGTGCAGGTGCGCTGAGAACCAGTAGGATGGCTGCAGGGCGTCCATCAGCTGCGCTGCAGGAGGGCTGCCCAGCGAGTTGTCGGCGATCTGTGTTAGGGGGATAGGAGGGAGGGGGGAGGCAGGGAAGAGGGCAGGTGTGTGCGCGGGGGCGGAGCGGGGCAAGCGGGCTGGCAGGTAGGGGCCAAAGGGCCTCCGACATCCTGCAATGAGTGCAATGGTGACATGTTCAAGCAAATTGGGCTGACATGAAGGGAGACCTTGATGCTGCCAGGGGCCTGGCTGGCCACGAAAACCTTGCTGCCTTGCTGCCCACCTTCCGATGCAGGAACGCCTTGTGCTGCTGCAGGACAAAACCGCTCGCACAGAGGAGAATGCCCGAGCACCCAACTTCTGTCATAAGAGTATCTCACCTCTCCCCGCAGGAATGACTTGCGCTGCAGGAGGCGGTTGAGGTCCCCGTGGCGTGCCACCCCCTGCGGCCAGTCGTGCGACAGGAACACGTCCACCGGCTGGCGCAGGCGCAGCAGGCGGTGCACCTGCACGAAAGGAGGATTGCAAGAGCGGGGCGTGAGTGGTTTGGAGAGGCAGAGGCTAGCACAGGGCGCTGCAGGTCGCAAGGGTGGGTGGGTCAAGGTGACAGAAGGGGTCAGTGGACGACGCGCGCAGGCCTGGCTGGTGCATGAGGAGGCCGGGCAGCGGCATTTTGGAAATGGGTGCGTGCGCCTGGCAAGCAGGCTTGCCCGTCCCCCCGGCCCCTGCCTGTTAGGCCCACCACCCACCCCACCTCCAGGTCCCGGATGTGGTATGCACTGCGCATGCTGCCCGCATTGTAGGGCGGCCGCTCGTAGTGGCCCTGCAGGGGAGGAGTAGTTGCCAGGGTGGTGATGTGAGACAGGCAGCACGACCGAAACAGCATGAACAAAGCAGCACGACCACAGCAGCATGAGCACAGCAGCAGGACCACAGCCTGGGCCAAGACTGCAAGGAGGAGTGGTGGGGGAGGCAGCTTGGGCCAAAGTTGAGGGCGCCCGGGTGTTGACACCAGAAGTGTGTGAGATTTCCGGCTCAGCACACACACCACTCTGTCTTCCACTTGTCATACGCAGGCACAGCAACCACCCACAAAAACCATGCGCCACACCACCCTGCACCACCCACCCACCAAGTGGTAGTGCTGCTCCTTGTAGATGCCGCTCAGGCCGGCGATGCGGATGCCGCCAAACTTCACCGCCCCTGCAACGCGATGCAACACACCAGCAGCCTCCTCTCACTCAATCATTTCACTGGATGCAGAACAGCAGCTTCAGAACAACCCTGCACGATGGTGCTGGCTCAGCTCTGCACGCTGAATAGCCGGCAGCCCTGACAGCTTCGGTTCCCTTCTGCCCGGGGAACCGCTTCAGGGCGATATGGACCCCCTCGGTCTGTGCACCCACCTGCATACCCCAGGAACCAGATGTTGGGTGCGGCCCACCCGCCGTAGTAGAGCTCCCACAAGTAGTTGGCAGCCTCGTGGTTGCCGCCGACTGCATGGGGGTGGGGGCGTGCAATGGTGTGATCATCGTGATGGAGTAATGGGAGGGGGAAGCAGGTGAGAAAGCTCCCACAAGTGATTGGCCGCCTCGTGGTTGCCGCCAGCTGCAGCCATTACGCACAGGGGGCAGCGTGTGCGTGTTTGCGAGCAAAGCACACTGCGTGAAGAAAGGAGCGGATTTGTGGCATGTAGGGAAAGGATGATGGTCTTGGCAGCCCCAGCGCGCGGCTGGTTGGCTTGTTCAGAAGAGGCATACCGCACTCACTGAACAGTGTGGGGTAGGGCGTGGGCACCGCCCCGCTGTAGTACTTCCAGAAGGTCGCGATGTGGCGGTACTTGGGCGGGCAGGCCATGCACTCCAGGTCGTCCATGTTGCGCACAGCCTGCAGCGGGGGTGTAAGAAAGAAGCCCAGCTTGAGTGGCAGATGTGAGGAGGCAGGGTTCGAGGTGCAGGCCATGCAATCAAGTCGTCCATGTTGCGCCCAGCCTGCACCGGGGTGAGGGAATATGCTTTGTGTAAGTGTGCTGTTGTAAAACATGCACTCCAGGCCGTCCATGTTGCGCACAGCCTGCAAGGGGAGTGCAACAAGGAAGAAGCCCAGCTTGAGGGGATGTGTATGTGAGGGAGGCAAGGTTGGAGGGGCAGGCCATGCAGTACGTGTGCGAGCGGCGATGGCACGTAATACAGCAATGCACAAAACACCGAGTTTGACCGCCAGGGAGAGAATTATAGGCCAGCCGCCCATCCTGCCTGCACGCCAGCCGTCAGAGCGCCCGCCTCACTGTATTCCACCACCTGCGGTCCCATCTGCACGCCCACCACCTGCCCACTCTGCCCACCCACCTGCCTCTCCCAGCCGCTCCCACCCACAACAGGCACGCGCCCGCCCACCACCGCCACCCCTGGGGGGTTGCCGCAGCACACGAGCAAGGCGGACCTGCAGGCGCGCCTGAAGCCCTTCACAGCAACCCCCAACTGCAAGCGCCCAGCCCCTGCTGCCCTCCCTGCCCGTCTTTTTCCACCTGGAAGTCGCCGCAGCAGATGAGCATGTCAATCTTCTTGTCCTGCGTGCGCTCCAGGTAGGCCATCGTCTCGTAAATCTTGTCCAGCTCCCCATGACCGCACCCTTCTATCGCGATCTGCACAGGTCAAGGTGAGCGGTTCGGAACAAGGAGGCGGCGTGTGGTGGCACCCAGTGTGGCCCAGCTCACCGTGCCCGCACCCCTCCAAGGGAACGTTGGGTACGGGGCGGTGCCGTGCACTGGCCAGGGCAGCGCGGAGGCGGCGAGAACGATACGGGGGAGTCATGAGCGAGGCGGGAAGGCACAGGTTGAGCGACTGGCTGACACTGGCAGATGCAGGCCTGGAACACAAGAGGGGTGAGGGCAAGCACTGGCAGCAGGGGGCAGCGGTGGCGGCAGTGGCGGCAGAGACGAGCTGGGGGCTACCCGCAGCCCGCGCTTCGTAGAGTCGCCCATGGCGTCTCGCTGATCCCCTCCTGCGCCTGCGAAAGCTCAAAGACCCGGCAGCTGCGAGCAGGCTGTGGCCGAGAGTGTCGGGGGCAGGGCAGCTATCGCAATGATGTCCACAGGGATGCGACACTTGGCGGTGAAATAACACGCCCAACTGCGTCCCTCGGGCGTGCATTGCAGAAACCTGTACCTCGGGCAGGACAGCCAAGCTGGCCCCACCTGGCAGCAAGCGGCAAAATGCGGCTGCTGGATGGTCCCTTTCGCATTTCGCCAGCCTCCGATCGCCCAATCATGTGTATCCTGTGCGTCAAGAGGGCCGGCGTCGGCCGGGTTGCGCGGTCCCTGCTCAACTCCTGGCAGGCGCCGGTGCAGTCTGCCCCCTGCGCTCTGACCCGCGCATACAGCAGCCTGCCCGAGCCCGCGTCCGATGTGGCGGCCCTGAACGACAAGGAGGGCAAGGTGGCTCACCCTGACCTGCTCAACAGCGACCTGCGGGCCGCCCAGGTAGGCTAGGCCGGCCTGGCGGCATTCAGGGCGTGATCCGACTGCAAATGCGCGATCCTCAGCGGCTGCAGCGCCCCGCTAAGCCCAGCAATCGCCGCCCCTGCAGTATGCGGTGCGTGGAGAGCTCTACAACAAGGCGCTGGAGCTGCAGAAGCAGGGCCGCGAGCTCATCTTCACCAACGGCAAGTGCCGCCCGGCTCTGCTGCCGACCACCAGTTTGAGCCTGCCGCCGGCGGCAGTGGTAGACACCGCCTGCGGCGCCGCCGCCTGCCTGCCGGTCTCCTTGCTCTCTGCTCTGATCCCGTGTTCCTCTCCTCTTTTCTGCGTGCAGTGGGCAACCCGCAGCAGCTGGGTCAGCAGCCCATCACCTTCAACCGCCAGGTGTGTGTCCCCTCGCAAGGTGCCGCCCCGGGGTGTGCGGGATACCCCCTCCCGCACCCAGGCAGCAAGCAGAGAGCGGGCGCACCGCCCCCTGGGGTGAAGCCTGCCAGCGTGCCACACAGGACAGTGGTACTGCCAGTTTGCAGCTGCTCCGTCGGCTCGCAGGCCAGAGCAGCACAGGGCTAGCGGCCAGCCTGCTGTGCGTCTCCTCCTCGGCAGCGCACCTCCGGCAGAGCAGCGGCCACACATGGCAGCAGGGACTCGAGTGCCGCCTGAGCACACATGAGCCGGTGCTACAACCTGCTTGGAGCCCAGCATCATTAGCCCCAACAGCAGTCAGCTCCGGCCACCCGCCAGCGGGCCAGCACCCAGCCTCCCTCCTCCCTGTGCAGCCACTACCCAGGCGGCAGGTTGGCAGGCAGCTCCCTTGCCACCCGCTCCCTCCCTCCCTCCACCCACCCACCGGCACTGCTCTCCCACCACCATCCGCTCATTGCCGTATGTGCGCAGGTCACCTCCTTGGTGACTGCCCCCTTCCTGCTGGACAACCCCGCCGTCACCGCCTGCTTCCCTGGCGATGTGGTGGAGCGCGCACGCAAGCTGGTTAAGATGTTTGGCTCGGTGGGGGCGTACACCGACTCACGCGGCAACGGGGGCGTGCGCCAGGTGGGCGGCGGCGTGCGCTGTGCGTGCTTCGGTAGCGCTGGGGTGTTTCTCTGTCTTTGTGTGTGTGGCAGCAGCAGCAGCGGTGGCAGCGTGCGGGCGCAGTGTGCGGCAGCCGGTGCATGTGGGTGGTGCTGGCGGTCGGCAGTGGCTGTTGGACCTCCCACTCGCCACATCACACCGTCCCCCCTCAACCTACTCGTCATGCACTGCTGGAGGTGGCTCACACTGATGAATGCAAACCTGGTTCCCATGTTGACTCGTCATCTCAACAACATCGATTTCACGCGTGCCTGTCAAACTCTCTCCGCCCACATGCGCTGCAGGAGGTGGCCGACTTCATCCAGAAGCGCGACGGCCACCCATCCAACCCCGACCACATCTTCCTCACTGGTGCGCTGAGCTGGCACTTGTGCACGCTGAGCTGGCCGCAATGGGCAGCGAGCTGGCAGGAGCAGTAGCCAACTGCCGGGCCCTCAGCAGCAGCAGGTGGCTTCCCGTCTGCCCAGCCGGCACCCTGCCGCCGTACCTCTCTCTCCAACCTCTCCTCCCTGCCCTCCTTGCCGCGCCTGCCTGCCCCTCCCGCAGATGGCGCCAGCGTGGCTGTGCGCCTGCTGCTCAACGCCCTCATCCGCGACAGCAACGACCACATCCTGGTGCCCATCCCCCAGGTGGGTGCTGCAACCGTTGCAATGAAACTATACGTAAAGATTATGTGTATGTGAACTTTACTTGGAGAGGAGGGACACTGAGCCTGGCAGTGGTAGGCACACCACAGCCCCTTCCCTGCTTCCTGCATTCCTGTATTCTCCTCCCAAGCAGTACCCAACTCTACTCAGCCACCATCCACCTGAGACGGGGGCGCTCTGCTGCCCCTGCTGCCCTCCACTCACCCCGTTACCAACTACCCTCCTCTTGCTCCTCGTCTCCCTGCAGTACCCGCTGTGCTCCGCCTGCATCCACTCTGCTGCTCCTGCTGCCCTCTCCCCTCACCAGCTTCCCTCCTGCTTCCTCCCTCTCTCCCTGCAGTACCCGCTGTACTCCGCCTCCATCCAGCTGTATGGCGGCACCCTGCTGCCCTACAACCTCAAGGAGCAGACCGGCTGGTCCATGGACTTTAACGAAATCACGCGGGACGTCAACGCCGCACGGTGCGTGCGCTGTGCTGTGCCGTGCCTTGCCTGCTACACGTGAAGGTCGTTGCCTAAACCGAAGCTTGCAGCTGGCCTTGTGCTTACCGGCGCTGTTCCCGCCCCGCCCGCCCTCCCCTGTGTTGCGTTGCAGCAACCGTGGCGCCGCTGTGCGCGGCCTGGTGTTCATCAACCCGGGCAACCCCACGGGGCAGTGCCTGACCGAGAGCAACCTGAAGGACCTGGTCAAGGTGAGGGGCAGGTCACATGCCACAGCAAAGATCACACAGACAATGGTACGGCAGTGCACGACAGTCCAAAGACAAGCCGATGAGGAGGGAGGCGCCCTGGAGAAGTGAGGGTAGCACACACAGGGGGCTGCTGTTGCACGGGACCTCGCCTTTTTTGCACCATCAGGTCACCATCCCCCCCCCCCCCCCCCCCCCCCCCCCCCCCCCCCCCCCCAACCCCCCCCCCCCCCCCCCCCCCCCCCATCTCCCTCCGCACGTCGCCCTCCGCACGTCGCCCTCCACATGTCGCCATGTACACCCTCTCTTCCCCCCACCCGCCTTGCCCTGCCCACAGTTTGCGCACAAGGAGAAGGTGGTGCTGATGGCTGACGAGGTGTACCAGCCCAACATCTACCAGGTGGGCTGACCTGACGGTGGCCTGGCGCCGCCAGCACACAGACAGCTGTCGGGGCAGCCGGCTGGCTTTCTGTTCCCAGGGCTTGTCGGGCGGCCTCCCAAAGCCCCTTTGCTCGTCCGTGCGCTGAGCACCACGGCCACAGACCGCAACTGTGTGTGCTGAAGCCTTCCAATTGCTGGCCTCTTGCCTTCTGCCGTCTGTGTTCCCCTCGTGTACTTGTGCTGCTGCAGAATGAGTAGGTTTGCAGTTGCTCACCTCTTGCATGTCTTCCCCTGTGCCGCCGCAGGATGAGAAGCCGTTTGTGTCTGCCAAGAAGGTGATGGGGGACCTGGGCGCACCCTACTCCAACAGGTGACACGCTGTGCTGTGCTGCGCTGCGCTGTGCTGTGCTGTGCTGCGCTGCGCTGTGCTGTGCTGTGCTGCGCTGTGCTGTGCTGTGCTGTGCTGCGCTGGGCATGATATGGTGTGAAAGATGTGCCTGCCGGCCTGGCATCGCTGCTCTGGTCCGCGTCTTTCCCTGGCCCTTGGCCTCAGTGCACCCATGTCCGCATGCAACACCATGTGACACGGCCTGCCACCTGACCTCGGCTCAGCTCAGGGCCAAACTAGTCCCTTCCCCCCCTTCACTCCTGCAGCGTCGAGCTGGCCTCCCTCCGCACCATGCCGTGCCCCTCCACTGAACGCTTCTGCACCTTCCGTCCTGCTCCCCCCCCCCCCCGCAGCGTTGAGCTGGCCTCCTTCCACACCGTGTCCAAGGGCGTGCTGGGCGAGTGCGGCCTGCGCGGCGGGTACGTGGAGCTCACAAACTTCCATCCCGGTACCGTGGACGAGCTGTACAAGGTGGGCACACATCCAGCTTCCTCGCCTCTGGGTGCGGGGCTAGGGTGGTGGGGGGCTTGGGCCAAAGACTGGGCGTGTGCCTGTGTGCGTGCCGGCACGTGGGTGGGCAGGGGGACTCGTGCCCTCCAGGTCCCGACCTGCCCGCCCGCCCTCCCCTCCCCTCCCCTCCCCTCCCCCCCTGCAGGCCGTGTCCATCAACCTGTCCCCCAACACCATTGGCCAGGTCACCATGTCCCTCATGGTCAACCCGCCCCAGCCCGGCCAGGAGAGCTACGCGCAGTGGAAGGCGGAGCACGACGAGGGGCTGGCCTCGCTGCGGTGAGCGGGAGTGCACACGTTTTGTTTGCTTGTGTGTGCGTGGGCTTGGCTGCGATGAGGGAAGGGCATGAGTGCGCACGCACGGCTGGCTGGCTGGCTGGCACCGTGCGGCTGACTTTGTGTCCCCGCTTTCTTCCGCTTTCTTCCTCGTGCAGGCGCCGCGCCCACGCCATGACCGACGGCTTCAATGCTCTGGATGGCGTGACCTGCACCTTCACCGAGGGAGCCATGTGAGCTGCGGATGCCCATGCCTGGTGCTAACCGGCCCCGCACAACACGCCTGCCCTGCCTGCTCTCTCCCCACTGCTCGCCCGCCTGCCTGCCTTGCCCTGCCGCACCCCCACCCAGGACGCAATGTCAGCTGAGCCCCCGCCTCATCCCTCCCCGCCCCGCAATGCCCTGCCCTGCCGGCTCTGCCCTACCTCCCGCCCCGCCCCGCATGCCCGCCTGCCTTATTGGAGCGGGTGCAGGCCTGCTAAATCCCCACCAAAGCCCGGCAGCTGCCCCGGCCCTCCCCCCCACCCACCTCCCACCCACCCACCTCCCACCCACCCCCCACCCACCCCCCAGCCGCCTCTCACCCGCCTCTCACCCATCCCCACCCTCCCGCCCCCCGCAGGTACTCCTTCCCCCGCCTGCACCTGCCCCCCAAGGCCATCGCCGCCGCCAAGGCCGCCGGCAAGCCCGCGGACACCTTCTACTGCCTGCAGGTAGGCCAAAGAAACGAATCGCGTGCAACTGCTGCTGCCTTGCTGCGCCTGCTGCCGCACACCTCTTGCTGCCTGCAGACAAGCACAGCTCCGCACTGCTGCTGGCCTCTGCATGCCTGCCGCTCTTGTGCCTGCCCAGGCAGAGCCCGCACACACCTTCACCCTCGATCTCACCCCTCTCTCTCCCTCTTTTCTTCCTCTTTGTCCTCCCCCTCCCCGGCAGCTGCTGGAGGAGACGGGCATCGTGACCGTGCCTGGCAGCGGGTTTGGCCAGGAGGAGGGCACCTTCCACCTGCGCACCACCATCCTGCCCCCCGAGGCCAAGATCCAGCACTTTGTGCAGCTCTTCCAGAACTTCCACAAGGTGCGCTGACGTGGCGTGCTGTGCCGTGCCGTGCTGTGCTGTGCGCTGATGACGGCGTGTGCTGTGCTGTGTCTGTGTTTCTCTCTGTCCATCTTCCTGTACTTGCTGGTGAACAGCGAGATTGCCCAGTTGGCTGTGGCAGCGGTGCGCAGCTCTTGCACACCTTCCACAAGGTGCGCTGACGTGCTGTGCTGTGCCATGCTGTGCTATGAACGTATCCTTGCGCCAGAGGCACTTCTCATGCACAGCTGGTGTGGCGATTGGGTGGGATAGCAAACACTGTGCTGCTCGCTCGTGCTGGAAGTCTTGCTGGACACCCATGCACTCCCAGTCCCCCCTGCTCCCCAGCCCACCCTCTCCTCACTGTGCCGCATGCCGCGCACCCCCTGCCCCCCACTCTGCCCCTCCTGCAGAAGTTCATGGCTAACTATGCTTGAGTGACTGGGTGAGCGAGTGAGTGGAGCGCACATGCACTACGCCACAGCAAGCGGGCCTTCACTCCAGCAGTAGTGGAGTGGGCGGCCCGCAGGCGCCTGAGGCGCCGGCCGCCCCGCCCCCCGCGTGCCTCGCGTCTGATAGCCCAGACGCCTCGCTTTTGTACCAATCAGTGCCCCCCTGCCTTTCTCTCTTTGATGACGGCTACGGCTCAATCGGCATTTCGTTTTTCGGACCCTCTCCCCGCACCATTCATCCCCCCCATTGAATCCCATCCACCACCTCGCCTGCCCACCCGCATGCATGCCATGCCCCTGCCCGCTCGCTGCTTTTGTTGTTTTGAACGAACGCCCCCGCCTGCACGTGTGCTCGCTTGCCCTTGCAGCTGTCTCGCACCAGAACTGCTCTGCCTGCTCTGCCTGCCGGCCTGCAGCTGACCTGCAGCGGCCAGCCCTGATTCCGTGGACTTGCTTCCAGCCCTTTTCCCCCTGTAAACAACTTCCTCACGCACAGATAGTGCGATAGAGAAAGCAGGGGGAGAGGTGGGAGGGCGCCTGGCGTGGCACAGGTTGGGAAATGCTGACATGCACGCTAAGGCTGCAACCCAAGCAGGCTCGCACCCTAGCGCACTGTGCCGCCCCCAGCGCTGCTTCCCTCCATTTTGCTGCAATATTAGTATTTACAGGTGGTGCTCACATCTGGCACGGTTCGAGGTTGACACGAGAGGGCATGCAGATGGATGGGGAGGGGTGCATGCGTGACAGAGGTGGGGCGCACACAGGTGTGCCCCTGGGCCGAGCCGGGAGGACCGATGGGTGCTGCTGCAGGCTTGGGGTGTGCTCAGCGTCGGCAGTCTGAACTGTGCAGTGGTTGATGGATGGTGGGGCATGTAAGCTCCGTGCACGAACGGTGCAGCAGCAGTGTGGTTGGGATCTGCCTTGAGGCAGTTCTGAAGCAAAGGGTGAGGGGTCGTGTTTGCAAGTGGCAAGGAATGGGAATGTACCAGGACTCCTGGGAGCAAGCTGCACCATGTGTAGGGGCTGGCGGCAGAAGGGCGGAGCAAGGCGCCGGGTGCCGCCAGGTGCTGGGGCACAGCGACGCGGAGTGAAGCCTGTGGGGACAGACAACCCCAGGGCCACTGCCAGCTCCGGTGTGGGCAGCAATAAAAGAGCATGGCAACTATAATAGGAGAGCATGGCAACTATAATAGGAGAGCATGGCAACTAAAATAGGGGAGCATGGCAACTATAATAGGGGAGCATGGCAACTGGAGGAGCCGGCTGGGCATGGCTGGCTGGCATGAGGAGGTGGTGTGGGGGTTGCGTGACATGGTGGGCTGGGGAGTTGGGCCGACAGGGGGGGAAGCACGCCTGCAGCTGCCCCAGCTGAGGCAGAGGGGTGCTAGCCGGCGCCGGCGCCCCCGGGGTAGAAAATGGCCATGAAGTCGCCGGGGGCGGCCAGCTCCACCGGGGTGTTCACCCCGGCGGCGGCCCTCGCAGCGGTCTCTTTAGCAGAGTCCACAATCAGTTTGATCACATCCTTCTGGACCTCCTGCGCGACCAGCCCCGCCTCGACCGGGCGTTGCCTCGTCCACAGAGTGTACCCTATCACGACTCCAGCTACCGCTACGACCGTGACCACCGTGGCCACCACGTGCTCCTTCACGAAACCGTACCCATCAGAGGCCGCGGAAGAGATGGCGTCCGCTGCACCTGTGGCCCAGTCCACGGGGTTCCAAGACCACAGCAGGCCACGCCGGCTGGCGTGTGCAGCGGCGGCAGCCTTGGCGCACATGGGTGATCCAGCGTACGTGGGTTGCTGGCCAGTGCAGTAAGCCTGAGCAGGGAGGTGGGGATGGGGCGGTTGGGACAGCAGGTGTGGGAGGGCACCACCCGGGGTGAGGCGGCAGGTGGGCGGCAGGCGGAAGGGTGCGGGCAGCTGTAGGGCCCGGAGCACAGCGTGCGCAGCAGGGACATGGGCGCTCGCATCGTCAGCCGCCCCTGCACATTCTCATCCGAGGAACACCCACCGCCCGTCAACCCCAACTTTCCCCAGTGTCGAATGCCAGTTGAGCTGACAAGATGCAGCAAGCCGCTCATTCTCGCCACCCCAGCCCACCCGTTTGGGGGGTCCTGAGGACGGGCACGTCAGTCACACCGCCCGACAGCCCCGCTTGGGGTGCACCCAACGCTCACAGGCAGCTCACCTGGTAAAAGCGAGCTGGGTAGCCGGCATCGCAGGCCGACGCCAGCTGCTCCGCCGCCACCCTGCCAGCACCCACCAGCTGCTCGCGCTTGGGCCCGGTGCTGAGCCACGCCTGCCGGCCCAGCTCGCCCAGTGCTGCCAGCAGGTGGAAGCAGCTGTCGCTGCCTCCGTCGCGTGTGGCGCTGGGCGTGCGCCTCTGCGGCTGCGGCCCTCCGCCAGGGTTTGCTCCCTGATGAGGTGGATGTTCGGGCTGGCTAGAGCTGGGGTGCGACGTGGCGTGATTGGGCTGGAACGCTGTGCGCGCGATTGGGGCTTGGGGCGCCCTGCGCCAGGCCGCTGGGCTCAGCACTCGCAGGGCCTCTGCAACCGAGGCGTCCCTGGATTTTTCCTGCAAGTTGCGGTGGACGAGATCAGGCGCAAGCAGGGCGTGCTGCAAGGCTGATGTCCCTTGCGCCCCCCCGCATGCAGCGTGGCAACGCAAGCACTCTCCGGCAGCTGCAGCTCAAGCCCGAGCATCTCACCAGCAGCACATGCAAGCTGTTGTCGACTGTGCTGGCGCTTTGGACCATGGTCCCAGTTGTGGTCGTGGCTCTAATCTTGCTTTGACTGCCCACAAGGAGGCGGATGAGCGGGTCCGTGGCAGCGGCGGCCGCCGTGGTGTCGACGCTCGGGCCGGGGCGCACGGCGGCGGTGGACGGGGGGAGAGCCTGCGGCTGATGGCCCAGCGGCGGCCGGGGTAGGAATTGCGCGAGAGCAGGCTGGCCCAGAAGCGCCAATCTCATGCCGAGAAGCAGCGCCGCGCCCCCAAAAGGGCCGGCTCGCTTTGAGCCCTTGCGCAACATCACAGAGGAATGAAAAGGGTCAAGGACCCAGTGCCGGGTCTGGATCACCACGGGGCGGCGCACGTCCCCGAACTACCTGAGCAGCTGGCGGCGCCACCTGGCAGCACCAGCTGGCGGCGCCAGCTGGTGAAACTTCCTTGGCTGCGACAGCTTGGATGCCCTGAAAGCTGCAAAGCGGGCGGGCAGGCGGACGGCATGCAGGCACGCACCTCCTCCCACTGCCACGTCGGGCTACCGCGCCGGGCATCATGCCCTGGCTTGAGCTGGGGTGACCGCCCCCGGGGCGCGACCGACTGAGCCTGTGTTACACGTCATTTCAGCACAATCTGCCCTTTACAATGAATTCATCAAACATGGAAGCATGAATGAAACACTGCAATGCGAGCACAAAGCGCAGCAGGACGGGATGTAAGCAGCTCTGCCCAACAGGGAGACGGGCAGGCACGGCAGCTGGGGGACCCAACATTTGCTGCTCCTTTTCATGTTTCCGTCGTTTTGCGTTGCAGTGTGTTGCAATCAGGTACAGGGGCCAACCGCAATTCCCGTTTCAAAAGAAAAGGGGGCATGGCAGGAAAGTGGCGGTGACACAAATCCAAACACATATACACAAGAGCGAGATCGAGCGAGAAAAGCCAGACTGTGGGCAAGCCGCTTTGATAGGGAAAAGAAGGGGGATGAGGGTAGGGCAGCAAGGTAGCGGGTGACAATTCTGATGAAATGATAGGAACGTGATCAAGTGCTGGATGGGTTGTCGGGTTGTCGCCGGCTCATTGGGGGAAGCCGTTGGCGGGCCCAGCCAGCCTGCTGCGGGGCCCCAGCAGTCAGGCCAACAAAGCAGTGTGCAATGCAACGCGGCAACTCGGAAGTAGGAGTAGAACTGGAGGCTGCCATCAGTGGCCAGGTCCTCCCGCCAGGCCTGCCCTTGCGCTCCTCACAAATCCGACTGGGTGCCCTCAAGCCTGCAGCAGGCGGGCAGGTGGGTCAGGAGGTGCAAGAGTGTGTGTGTGTGTGTGTGTACTGTGCAGCCCTGCTTCATGTGCTCCTGGCCGAGCTCATACCAGCGTGGCAGGGCTGCATCTAATACTGGCCCTCAGGACTAGCCCCAGACTAGTCTCTCTCTCTGTAAAACCCATACTGACAACGCGCCCGCCCCGCCGCCGCCGCCGCCACCGCCGCCACCGCCACCACCCGGCACGCGCCCACGCACATTCCCACCCACCCACCGCTCAGCACGATCTCGCATGGCCAGCTCGAAAGCAAACTGCTTCAGCTGGAGGGGCAGCTGCTCCATGCTGGCGCCCGCCCGCAGCAGCAGCAGCGCCTCATCGGCCGCCAACCGACGCCGCCGTGTAAACTCCAGCTTCTCTGCTAGCAGGCCAGAGGCATCCACGCCTGCCGAGATGAGCACTTCCAGCGCTGCCAAGTTTTCATAATGCAGCGCTGTCTCCAGCGGGGGGCCGCCGTCGGCGCCAGCAGCCAGGAGCAGGCGCGCTGTGGCCGCTGCATGCTCATCTATGCTGGTTTGGGCGAGCCGTGCCAGTGGCGTGAAGCCCATGCTGCGCGTGGAAAGAGGCGTGTGTGCAGGTCATCTGGCAGCAAGTGGGCAGCAGGCAGCAGTGGGCCGCAGGCCGGTTGGCAGCCTGCCAGCTGGCAGCAGCAGATCAGCATCAGCCCACATGACACTGCCCGCCCAGAGTTGCCCGCTGCAGCCACTCTCCACCCCTGGCAGCAGCGCAGCCACACCCCTCTCATGAGCTGCGAAAACACCTCGCTCACCCCACCAGCTGGGCCTAGATTCCCGCTAGCGCACTGCCCTCGTGTGCGCATCTCAACACAATCGCACCCGCCCCACACGCGTGCACTCACTCGTCTGCCGCGTCGACGTCCGCCCCGGCCGCCACCAGCGCTTCCGCAGACTCGTAGGCGCCTTGGGCAGAGTACGCACTGGGGAACGCCAGTATCGCCAAGTTGTCCATCAGAGTGTACGCTCCCCACAGCGAGACTGCCGTCAGCGCCGTGCGGCCGTAGCAGTCCCGCGCATCCACCTCTGCGCCGCGCCGCAGCAGCAGCCTGACGGCGGCGGCGTGGCCCTTGGCTGCCGCCAGCATCATCGCCGTTGTGCCCCACCTGTCCTGCGCATTCACGTCTGCGCCCTGCCCCAGGAGCTGCCGGATGGCGGCGGTATCGCCCTCCGGTGCAGCACGTATCAGGGGTGTCTGGCCGAAGCTGTCGCGCTCATTTGGGTCGGCGGGACCAGCCTGCGAGGCGGCGGCGCCGTGCCTCAGGCCAGCCGGCTGGGTGGTGGTGGCCCCGTGCGGGGCGCTGTGCCGTGCCGTGCCACTGCTTCTGCTGCTGCTGCTGCTGCCACGTCTGTTGCGTCTAGATGCTGCACCTGCACGAAATCAAAGGGCAGCAAGCACGTCGGGAGCACGTGGGATGAAGGAAGCACTGCTAAGGCGAGGGCGGCATGCCTCCCGCAGGCCCCCGCCCCGGCGGCGGGGCAAGCCCCCGGGCTACCCGCCCAGGCCTACGCTCTTGCTGGCCGGCACAGCTCTCACCCTTCTGCTCTGGTCTACACACAGGCGCGGCTGGCGCTGGAGAGCGCGAGCGAAGGCTGAGCGCGGGAAGCTGGCGCCCGCTTGACACGCTTTGGCCTGCAGATCGAGTCGAAGCCAAATTCATCACTGCGCAAAGAGCAGAGCAAGAACTAAGAGTTCAACTGGAGTCGCACCTGTGCCTTACATAAATTCAACACTGCCGCCGTGTTGGCCGCCCCCTGCTTAGCTGGCGCTGCGTCCTAGCCGTTCTCCCATGCATCAAGGCGTGCAGAGCAGTTTTATAATGTGTGATGCCATACCATGACTTCAACACGACTTATGCCATGTTGCCTACCAGCCAGAAGTTCAACAGTATACAGCAGCCGTGGGCGGTGGTGGGTCTGCATGGGCGGTGCAGTACTGTGCCGCTCGATGCAAGCCCTCACCTACCTGCTGGCAGGTCGTGGCACCATGAAAGTGCCACAGTTGACCTTTGGCGATGGAATTGGTGTAAAGAAGGGGCCTTGGTCAGTGCTCTTGTTGCACCGCTGCGCGTGCTGGCCTGCTGGCTGCTAGGGCATGCTGGCGGCTACAAGATCCTGGTGATCAGCTTTGGTGCACCGCATCTTTAGTCCTCCTCAACACCTCGTTGCTCAGCCTGCACTCCCAGCAGGGCGCCTGCTTGAGCCTGCACCCCCAGAGGGCACCTGCTTGGCTCGAGGCACGTGCCACCACGCAGCACCTCCCCGCGTCCAGCCCTGGGCTGCTGCTTTGTACGCCCCTGCCTGCCTTGGACCGTGGCAGTTGACGAGCATAACCCTCTGAGCACAGGTGAGCACCCTTGGAGGGCGTTGGTAGGCGGCGGCGGCGGCGCGGCGCTGCCCTGCCCACTCATCCCGCGGCCGGCAGCCGCCTGCGCGGCAGCGGTGCGCAATCCTCCCTCATCCTTCCAGCCAGCCAGCCTTCCAGCAAAGTGCCGTGTCGCCCCTCACTTCTCACTGCAGGCAGCTCTGCTGTGCCAGGCACAGTGGCGCCTGAAGCAGCCTTGACCACCGGCCTTCCCCTGGCCTCTCAAACCCCTTCCAGGTTTCCCCTCCCCGCCATGCTGCACCTCCTGGTCGTCCTGCTCACTCTGTCCGCCGCCACGGGCGTCTGCCGAGGGCAAGCCAGCTCACCTAATGCCAGCGCTCCCGCCCCTCAGCAGCCAGCAAGCTCGGCTGGCGGCGCTCCGGCGGCAGAGGGGCCTGAGAGCTTTGTCACCGTGCGGGGCGGGCGGTTCTGGCTGGACGGCAGGGAGTGGTTCATGACGGGCACCAACATCTACTACCTGGCCCAACGCGCCGCTGATGTCAAAGGTACCCTTCATGCCACTGCCGCTGCCGCCGCTGCCGACTGTTTTGCTTCCCTGCCCTGCCCTGCCCTGCCTGCCCTGCTTTGCACTGGCTGCGAGACGGCCATCCCCTCCCATGCTTGCCTGGCTTGGAAACCCATTACCACGCTGCCACCCTCGGCCCCGCAGGCGTGCGCGCCGACACGGAGCAGAGCTTTGCCGCAGCGGCGGCCATGGGGCTCAACGTCATCCGCACTGCCGCCTGTGAGCCCTTCCTGCCTGGGAGCCTGGATACCTCTGGCAGCTTGCCGTGACCTGCTTTGACCCGACTGGGATTGACTCGCCTCAACTTGAAAAGTTGAAAAGTGGACTGGGCTCCCACCGGGGCGCAGATGGGATAGGCAGCCGGCAAGGCGCCGCTGGCTCGCGCCCGCAGCCTGCCTGCGCTTGCATTCCCCCACACCACTCCCCTCTCCTGCCCCTCCCTTTCCTTCCTCCCCTCCCTCACTGCAGATGCGGATGGGCCCGACATGTGGAACGCCATTCAGCCCGCCCCTGGCCAGCTGAATGAGACAATCCTGCGGGAGGGGCTTGACTACACCGTCAGGTCAGGGGGGGGCGTAGACAGGGGGAGGAGGAGGGGAGGAGGGCAAGGGGGCACGAGGAGGAAAGGAGGGTTGGCAGCAGCAGCAGCAGACACAGCAGCAGCAGCAGCGGCAGCAGCAGCAGTGACCAGAACCAGGTCCACAGTTGTTCATGTGACAGCCTGGCGGTGTTCACCACCGCTCCTGCTGGCCCATGCTGTGCCCCCCGCACCCCCCTGCAGCCTGGCCTGCCGCTACGGAATCCGCCTCCTGCTCACACTGAGCGACAACTGGCCCACCGGAGGCAACCTGGGCAGCATGTGGCTGTACACGAAGTGGGGAGGTGGGCTGGCCTACCATTGTGCCGCCTCTGGCCCGCCTCTGGTCTGACTGTTCCGGTCTGCTTTGTTGGTCAGAGGCTGCTGCGCATTGCAGTCCGAGGGCATGCGCTGCTGCTGGGCGTACCGCGCCTTTGGGGGCTGCTAGTTTGGGCTGCAAACGGCAGCAGCCCTCGCACCTCCCAGCCGAATGTCAGAGGCTGCCTTTCTCCCATTCCCTGCCCTGCCCTGCCCTGCCCTGCTGCAGGCGGCAGCAAGCAGAGCGACTTCTACACCCTGCCCGGCCCCCGAGCGCTGTACAAGCAGTACGTGGCCGCCATCCTGGGGCGCCGCAACACCGTCACGGGGCGCCTGTACTCGGAGGAGCCATGCATCCTGGGGTGCGTCGGTTGGTGGTGGTTTTGTGCAGGGGCGGGGGTGGGGTTGGTTGTTTAAGCGGTGAAGGGGCTGCCCATCCCACGGGATGCCTTTACTGAAGGAGAATCCTGCAACATGCGTGTTTGTGTTTAGGGTTGGGATTGGGGTCGAAGTTGGGTGTGAGGAAAGGGGGCTTCACACGTGCTGCAAATCTGGCCGCCGTGCCTCCTGGGGTGCGTCACTGGGCGCTCAGTGGTGGCTGGAGTGGCTGCCTGGTCCATCTGCCGCGCGCCAAGCTGTGGCGCTGGCCCCTGCTGCGCTGGCCCCAGCTGCCCCCCCCCCCCCGCTGCGTAGGCACCTGCCACTCCAGGCGCCGACAGATGATTGTAACAGTCAATCCCCCTCCTCTGGTTTGCTCTGCACCGCTCCGCAGGTATGATTTGGTAAACGAACCGCAGAACAAGGGGGACGCCAGCGGGGATGTGTTCCAGGTGCGCCGGGGGCTGAGCTGGCGGTGCGCTGGCTGGCACGCCTGCCAGGTGCCCCCTGGCCTCCCTGCCTTGCTGAGCTGCCTGCACTGCTTGTCCGACGGGTATCTACTGGGCTGCCAGTTTGGGTGTCCACCCAAAGTGCCTTTGAATACATAGTGACCCACCAAGTTTCACAGTCTTGCAAGCTGTCCCCACGCAGCCTCATACGACTCGTGAACTCTCACTGATTGGCTGCTTGCCTGCCGCTGCAGGCATGGCTGGAGGATGTGTCGGCATACGTCAAGCAGCTGGCACCCCGCCAGCTTCTCACCACCGGCCTCCAGGGCTTCTTTGGAGCCTCCACCCCCGACCTGCTGCGCTTCAACCCGCCCTCGCGTCAGCTCCGCCGCCCGCCGCTGCTGGTGCCGCCCCCCGGCGTGCCTGGGGGTCTGTACACGCCCGCCCGCTTTCGTTGGCCAGCTGCTGCTGCTGTTGGCTGATATGCAGAACTGGGCTGATCCACAGAGCTGCAGCACACAAGCATGCAGCATAGCAGTGCGAGTTGAAGCCACGTCTGCACCTGATCCCGGTGTGCTGTGCCTCCCCCACTCCCCCCTGTGACTACCCACCCAGCCCTAGGGCCTCTTCCACAGGCCGCTTCCACATACCGCCACACTCCCCCGCCTGCAGCGTCCGAGCAAGCCTCCACCTACGTTGGCGCCTACATGCCGTACACAGCGGTGTGCGAGGGCACCGACTTTGTGCGCAACCACGCCACGCCCTCCATTGACTTTGCCACCGTCCACCTGTGGTGAGCGCCCGCTGGGGGGCGTGCTTGTGTCTGAGTAGGCGCCTTGGCGGCTGCAGAACCACGTCGCCCCTGCCATGGACTTTGCCACCGTGCACCTGTGCTGAGCCCCGCTGCCCAGCGGTGTGCCCTGTGTGTCTCTGAGCCAGCCGCCTGGGTGACTGCACAACCATGCCGTGCCCTGCCATTGACTGTGCCGCTCTGCGCCTGTGCTGAGCGAGCGCCTTTTGGTAGTGTGGCGTGGGGAGTGGGTGGTTGGGGCAGGTGAAATGGTCGGAGGGAGGATGCATTCAGGGGCGCTGCTGAACGTAGTGGGTGAATATTTGCCTTGGAAGAGCATGCGCTGTTGCTGCTGCTGCTGCTGCTGAGGACAGGCTACCGGCCTGCCATCTGGCCGCCCCCTCCTGCAGGCCGGACACCGCCTGGGTGTGCAGCGACGAGTGCAAGATCGAAGGGAACCGCGACCTGCTTCGGGCCCAGCTGCTGGCAGCCTCCAAGGCGCGCCGCCCCGCTGCCTGCTGCCTTCCAAAGCGCAATGAGTGTCATGCCGCCTGCTGTCTCCCACACCGCCATGGGATCCAAGATGCCTGCTGTTTGTGCTGACGTGTGACTTGCCGCCGAGCGTTGGCGGGTTGCCAGTTGCATACCTTTGCTGCCTTGTGTTCTGCCAGCCCCCCTCCCCATGTGACTCACTCAACCCTCAACCAACCAAGGAGACCCTCGGAGACCCTCCCTTCCTAAATGATGCCTGCCTGGCGCCTGCGCCCCCACACTTCCTGCTGCTGCTGCTGCAGTTTGGCAAGCCGCTGGTTGTGGAGGAGTTTGGAAAAGTGCGGCCGGTGGCGGGGCGCAACGCTTTCTACAAGGTAGGGTTAATTGGGGTGCAAGCATGGGTCTCGGCCGGGCAGGGAGGCAGAGAGGGCCGCCAGCCTGGCGCCCTGGCACTGCCACGCATTGCCACGCTGACAGCAGCTGGCCCACTTCCGACCCTCAACACTTCCCTGCCTCCTTTTCGCCCACTGCTCTGCTTGGCCAGATGGTGTTTGATGAGCTGCTGTCCGCACGAGCGGCTGGCCAGAACGTCGGCGGCAGCCTGTTCTGGATGTTAGCAGGTGGGTGTGCTGGCTCAGAAGGCAAGGAGGCACCCAGCCTGGGCTGGGTGTGCCAACTGGGAGGTTGAGTGGGTGGGGAGCGAGGGAGAAGCGGGGTGCTGCTGCCCGGTGCCCCCAGCGTGACACAAGCTTTTGCATGCCCCCTGCCCTCCCTCTCCCCCGTGCCTGCCCGTCTCCCTCCAGCGCCCACCTACCCAGACTATGACGGCAACACTGTGTTTGTGGAGGGGGAGCCCTACACAGCACAGCCCACCAGACCCTACACACAGGCAAGCCCCTTGCATACCTACCTGCCTCCCTGCAGCGCCAACCTACCCAGACTATGGCGGTTACACTGTGTTTGCATCCGGGCAGCCCTACACCGCCCAGCCAAGCATACCCTACACAGAGGCAAGCGGGGTGCCTGCGTGTGGCAAGGTGCCTGTGTGCTGCAGGCAGCTGGCAGAAGGCTGGCACAGGGGGGGCACATGCAGTCCTGCCTGCCAAGCTCCGACACTGCTGCCTGCCCGCTGCCTGCCGCAGACGCACCCCGACTAAGCTCTTGTACACTTGTCTGCCTGCCTGCTTCCCCTGCCTGCCTGCTGCCTGCCGCAGAAGCGCCCGGACGAGGTGGCCCCCCTCTATGCCCAGTTTGCACTGTGGCAGAACTACGACGCTTTCCTCAGGTGCTGCCTTGCCTTGCCCCGCCTTGCCTTGACTTGCCTTGACTTGCCCTGCTGTGCCTGGCCTGCCGTCTGCCTCCCTGCTGCTTCTGCTGCTACCACACCAGGGGCTGACGCCGCTGCAGCAGCAGTTGCTGGTCTTGCCTGGTGCTGCCTGACCTGTTTTCGGCAGCTTTCTAATGACATAGTGTGGCCTGCTCCTTCCTCTTGCAGCTGCCTGGGACGCCAAGCTGGCAACGGTACCGCTTCATGGAGTGCCGGTTGGCAGGACACCCTGAAGCTCATTGACGAGCAGGTGGCGGCAATGGCCTGAGACTCGGGCTGTATTTCCAGCATTCTGAATGTACTTTATTGTTCTGAGAACATTCTATTTTATTTTGGGTTTTAGTGAACGTCAACCTTGTGAAGCACAGGGTTTGGGCTCTTAAACGCTTGTTTGGCCCCTGGCGGGTGTGTGAATGTGTAAAGATCTGACACACGATTGCAATTGGACTTGAGGTTCAAGTTGCCTAGGGAAGTTCCCCTCCTTCGTCCGCAACAACAGGCGTCCTGAGCTGGTGCCACGTCAGCATTCTAGGAGCTGGTGCCAGGTCCAACACCCACCTGTCTCCTCGCATCCTTTCGGGGGTCCCCCTCTCATTGAGGGGAGCGGACTTGAGGGTTTGGCCGCTGGTGCAAGTTGTGAGCTTGGATGTCTGCGTGTGGGCCTACCTGGCAATGTGTGAGCTCGCACTTGCGTTGCTCACATAATCTTGATTACGTTGTAAGTTCAACGCCAAAGACATGCGTGCAGCACAACCCCTCGAGCGAGCGCATGCAACAGGTTCGGCTCTAACTGCCGACAGCAGCAGAAACGCACTACGGGGCATGAGCCGGAAGGTGGGCATGCTTGTCAGCTAGACAAGTTGCGGTTGTGACGCGTACAACGGCTGGGACGGCGCACCACGTGCCACCATGGCGCAGCCCGTCGCTGGTGGCTGTGAAACTTGGCCGGGGGGGCCTTGCCTGAGGTTGATGTGGCACCCCTGTGTGTGCCATGGAGCCAAGCAGGAATTGGCCGGTACGGCACTGCGTAATTCAGGTACAGCGTAGGGGGCAGCTATGCCGCCTTTTGCTTGCCGAGTGGGGCGTTGACGGTCACCTGCTTCGTCACCCTGCTTCGTCACCTGCTTCGTCACCCTGCCCAGCCCAGAGCTCCCTTCAATTGCAGTTTGTACAAATATGTGCTTTCAATCATTTCTGTTCCGTGCACTGGTGCTTTTGTTCCTTACGCTTTCTTATCCCCACATTGCATGGCAGCAGCATGAGTAGCAGTTAGCTAGAAGACAGTCAGGACAGGGCAGTCATCGCTGTCGTAGCAGCCGCAGCGGAAGCTAAAGTCGGTCATCCAGGAGCGGTAGTCCTCCTGCGCCTGCCACGAGAGGTCATTGATCGCCTTGTTGCGGTGCTCGTAGATGGTTGAAAAGGGCTGAATGCAGCACCCAATGCGATACAGCGAATCCCGGTCCGCATACCTGCAAGGAGCGCAATAAGCAATGTCAGCAGCGGCAAACCCCGTACGGCAGTTGCGCCTATGTATATGCCTCACCAAAGCAGCAAAGAGTGTGGATTTCAGGCTTAAAATCAATGGGTGTGTGCGCTTCATTTGGTTATTGTGCCGCAAGCTTAAGACCCTGCCCACATGGTTCAGCTGGCGGACCCATGCTACTGCCCGCTCCACCACATGCTCACTTGTGGTTGGCGCGGGTGATGGCGGTGATTATCGATGCGACTGTCCCTGATTTTATGCTGTTGATTATCGTGTTTGTTTGCTCACTCATGATGCCGCGCAGCTGGGCGTCGCCAGCGCCGCCCTTGTAAGCAAACAACTTGAAAGCGGTCAAAGACCTGCCAGCTGCAGCAGCGAAAGCAAAGCAAGCAAAGTGAGCCCAGAATTTGACCGGCAACGCTTGTGCAAAAACCGCGCCTCAAGGGGGGTACGCCTCAGGCTGGGGGCCGTGCTGGGTGGTACCAGGCTGGGATGCATGCTGGGAAAGCATCGCTGCCAGGAGTTACCAATAGTTGGGGTACCGGCACTCCTGGCCTCGGCTCAGAAGTGAAGCCAAAAGTGAAGTTAAGTGTTGCCCTCACCCCACAAGATCTTGATGGAGCGGGCAATCGGTGGAGCTATGTCCAGGATGAAGCCAACAAGGTCGTCCACGCTCTCGTAAAACTCGTTTTCGTACTTGGCGGTGCACGCCAGGACCTCCAATATGTGCGCCTTGGCGCATGCAAAGTTTGCGGGGGATGCGGCAATGGTGCGGGCGGTGGCGGCCAGCTGGTTCTTGTTGGCGGTGGACCATAGGCCGGCAATCACTTGCAGCAGCGCCACCAGATCAGTGTCGTCCCCATACTTCAGCTCTCCAACCTGCAGGTTGAAGTCGCATGGGCAAGGGAAGAGCATCTACCGCTTTAAACCATGACCCGGAAAAGGGGCCGACCTGCACCGCTGCAAACAAAGTAGCCAACCGTGCCACAACTGGTGGCCAAGTGCAACAACAACATACCACAAACGTGCTTAAGAGGCAAGCGCCTTGCAAGACCTTGCCTTGTCGAATGCAGTTTCGTCGCCTTTGGAGAGGAAACCTTGGCAGAAGTGGCATGTGTTGGGGCAAACGTATTTGTTGACTTTTTCTGCACATGTAAGGGATTGAGGCACGGCCGACGTGTAGCCGCGCACATTGCGCACATTTTTGGCGTGAGCTAATGCCACTTTCAGTGTCAAACAACATCGTGATCATTCAGAGTGGGGCCTCCAACTTGCCTTGCTTGACCGCCCCTGACACAAACGCCTCATTGTATCCGAGTCCAAACCCTGGAGGCCAGTCCTTCTTCAAGCCTGCCTTGTATTGCTTGACCGAGAACAGCTTGCAAGTGGCCTCATCGGAGCCCATGGCCCAACGGTCAGGGTCATAAAACGTCCACGCCTTGCAGTTGTAGCTCTGGCTGCACAAGTTGCAACACTCGGAGGCTGTGCTGGCAGGCACTGTTGCCATCGGCTCAGTGGAGCCCCATGTGGTGTAGGGTTCCACATTCATGCAAGTGCCCAAGCCTGCACAAACACATATGAAGGTGCGGTTTGTGAGCCCCACCTCCAGCTGGGACTGCGCAAGTATTGCCGTCACATGAAGCCAGAAGTTGCATGCTACAAAGCAAAGTGCAAAAGAAAAGTCTCACCTGTGCTTGCCAGGTTGTACTTCGCTCCCTTGGAGCTGGTGGCGCACGTGTGGTGAACCACCCACTGCGAGACCCCGACGGACACTGGATACTCAACCAGGCACTTGCCATTGCAGCTGACCCTGATGCCCGAGCTTTTGAAGATCGTGCCAGCGCGTAGCGCCCCCACAGCTGTTTTCTGGCATGCGCTCTGATAGTACTGGGCAGGGGCAACAACCTCCTGATCGATAGGGGCTGTGCTGATGCAATCCAGGCAGTCAAAGTACTCTGCAGCGGAGCAGGGGTGGGGTGGGGGGTGGGGTGGGGGGGAGTTTGAGTTCAATGGAAAGAACCCCAAAGAGCCTGACAGGCGCACGTGACTGATCCGTGTGCAGCTTGGCGGGCATCGTTATGATCCTGCCGCACAACCGCGTTGCACACACTCCGCACCTGATCTGACAAGGCCTAGAGATGTCGAGCCGCAGGGTTGGCTGTACACCCACGACAGCTGCTGATCACGAACAACTTGCATGTGGCAACCGCCATTGCAAGCCGCCCTGATGCCAGTGGTACTCAAGATGGCGCCTTGCGGGAGGTTGGGAGCAATAAGGCCGGGACACAATGTGTCTGTGACGGTGGTGCCTTGTGGCGAGGCGATGTAGACAAATGTCTTCTGCTCGCTGACGCACGCTGCGCAACCTGCAGCCAGTGCCCGAGTGATGCGATGCAGTTGCACTTGAGTTTATGCATGGCACAAGATGGCAGCCATGCCAAATTCAGCACGAGGTGGTGGTCAGGAATCAGTGCCGGAGTGCACAGCGCAAGTACTCACCGGATGGAACCAGCCCGTACATTGAGCTGCGGCATGTGTGGCTCTCCACCCAGAATTTGTCGACAAAGGCTGGTAGCGTTATGTCCCACTCCATCGTGATTTCCACAAAGCACTTGTTGTTGCAGGAGGCACGTGTGCCAGTTGCAGCGACAATGGCGCCAGTGGGGAGTGTCCCCTTGAGCTGCTTGCCACAACTGTCGGTAAAGTAGCTTGCGCCAACGGTGCTTGTGACCTGAAGGTTGCCTGCACCGCCGCTGTTGCAGGCTGAACAGGCTGCAAGTAGCAGAAGAAGTTGGCATCATGAGCATGTGATTCTCAGGGTCTGTCCGCACCAGCTGGCACCGGCGCGAACCGGCGTGAAATCAGGACATTCACATGGTCCCCCCCATGTATGCACCGATTTCGCGTGACTGCGCGGATTACCCTGATAACCTCTAGAGCAAGAAGAACATAAATAGCAGCGCGGGGGAGCGATCGGACCACTCTGGTAGCGGGACCAGCCCAACCGCCGCCCAATGTTGAGCCCGATTTCGAGCCGGTGCTGCCAGTGCGGACAGGCCCAGAGTGTCGATGATATTGCAATTGCATTGGGGGAATGCTCGACGTAGGTTCACTTGCAATGCATCATGCTCACCTGGCAGAGTGCACTGGCCCTGCTTGCAAGAGCCGCCCGCCGTGCCGATCACACATGCCTTGCCCTCTTTAGCGGGGTCAGCCTCGCACTTCCTTATCTTGCCTCTCACGGCGCATCGCTGACAGCTGCTGCACTTGGAGCAGTCTGCAAGTGCAGGCCATACAGGCGCGCTCGCGGTGGGGTAAATGGTGCAACAGTCTGCCGCCTGCAACATCCAGATGCCAACCCCAACGGAAGCACAATGCCAAGCCTGGCTCCCCCAAGACAGCCCTACCATTCTAAGACCCCAACGTACCGCCACAAACGGCAGCGCAGGTCTTGGTGTTGCCTGACGTGCAACAGGTCATGCCAGTTGCACAACATGTCCCATTGCAACACTGTGTAGTCGAGCAGCACTGAGAGTTGCCGCAACAGGGAGCGACGCTCGAGCACCAGCTAGTGAAGGCCCCGGTGTTGCACGGCGTGGCTGCATCAGGTGAGGAGGCAAAGGAAGGGGTCTTAAAATTCGTGCAAAGGGGTGTGCGAATCCCTACAGCACAAGCAAAGCTTGCAGTGCCTACATCCCATCAACTAACTGCCACTACTGCAGCCACCAACATTGCGGGCAGCTTGCGTGCCTGCTGTCCTGACGTAAAGCCCGTTGCACGTGGCAGGAAGGTATTTTGCCCAAGAGGTTGGAACTGCTTTCCACCCTTGCTTAGGTCGAACCGTGTGCTTCAAGAAACCGCCGGTGTTGAAGCCGACGCATTTCTTGTCGGCACTGCAGGCCTTTGCCAGCTCAGGCACGTTGCCAGCAAACATGGCGGAGAGATCCTGGAGGTCGTTGGGGCTAGAAGCGCCAGATTCGTCATTAAGGTTGGGGTAGAAAGCGAAGCCAGTGGGGGTGGCATAAGGGCATACTGCAACATGGACACATAGCGAAAATGGT
Source organism: Micractinium sp. NFX-FRZ (assembly GCA_029339195.1). Lineage (NCBI taxonomy): Eukaryota > Viridiplantae > Chlorophyta > Trebouxiophyceae > Chlorellales > Chlorellaceae > Micractinium > Micractinium sp. NFX-FRZ. The sequence continues at coordinate 42,183 of JAPTJF010000121.1, read as the reverse complement.
TTTATTGGACGAGCCACAGCCGGCACTGGTTGCGCTTGTGCTCATCTGTGCCACCAGCCAGTGCAAGTTGCATCAATTGCAAGTCCCATCGTGCATGACTGCGGCATTTGGCAAGCGAGCAAACAAAGGCGAGAGAGACGTGCCTTTGATGTAGAAGCCGCGACACGCAACGCCAGTGTTTGCCACGTCCACAAGCCGATTCACGGAGGGCAGGCTGGACTTGGGGTGGCCCCAGGTGTTGAAGCCCACGCACGTTGGGTTTTGGGAACAGTAGGCTGCCAGCTGCGCCACTGTGGATCCTGCCATGTACTTGAGAGTGGTTGCCTCAGAGTCCTTAAGGTTGTAAAATTTGTAGCCCTTGAGCACAAGGCATGCTGCATAGGAATGCAATGTGAAGACGAACATGAGTTTGGTTGCGGGGTTCTCGTGGCAATCAATGCAACGCATGCACATCGGCCCATGCGCATGCACCAATGGCATGCCATTCTTCACCACAGCGCATGCCTGTGGGCGGCGGAGGGTGTTTGATGCCAGCTGCGGGCAAAGGAGAGGCAGGCAGCCCTAACTTCCATGCATGCATCCAGGTTTCAGGGCGCTCAGGCACATGCTTGAGTTAGTTGCTTTTTGATGCAATCTATATCAGAATCACACAGAGAGCCTTACATGGGGGCGGCGGGCGCGGAGGTGGTGGGCGGAGGCACTTTGAAAGCGTCCTGTCTCCAAGGGCAATGGTGTTGGAGCCGCAAGCAAACAGCTGCACCCAGCCCACTTTGCCCGAAGAGATATGTTGCACCTGCACGTAATCCTCGTGCGTATTTCGTGTAAAGAAAGCAGCAAAGCAACTATGCGGCAGCTGGCTAGGTAGCCTCCATGCTGCCTTGCCTGACTATCACCAGGTACTGCTGCCATACACACTCCCACCTCCACATGGTGCAGCACTTGCCTTTGCATAGCAGGCTTGCTCGTTGCAGCTACTGCCTTGCTTTTCCTCCAAGTACAGAACAGTCTCACACTCCGGCAATCTTGCAAGCGGGGTGCCTGAAGAACATCTGTTCTCAAACACGTTGAGGTCCTTCCACTGAACCTGCAAAGAAAGAGAGACAAGGTGAGTGAACACATAGTAGGCAAGGGGGGCATGGCTGCTTGCTCCAAGCGGCAGTAGACGAGCATTGGCTAGGCATGTCGTGCCTTCCTCAGACAGTCGGGGGCGCATTTGGTGGATTCACATGCCGTGCCACTGGCGGTCTTGCAGCCTGAAACAACAGATGGGAGTGGGCAAAGGGTTAACGTTGGGTCCTTTGGGTTGTGACAAACGCGTGGCAGGCAGGCGCCGGACAGGCAACATGCAATGTGCCACGCTTTCACAGCCAGAACGCCTGCCATGCAACAAGCGACGCAGCCACATTCCATGGACCTGAGGTTTGCGGAGGAGGCGAGGAGCACAACTGGTAATCCGTGGTGACGAGGCTCGAGTTCCTCGAGGCGTCAGTGCCACAAGTAAAGAGCGGCGCCCACGCTGTGCCTGCTGTGCCCCCTAGATCAAGCTCCACGTAGCAGCGGTTGTCAAAGGCTGAGCAGCGGCTCACTTCCCGGTTGCCCGTCAGTTTCACTTGCTGGCAGGCAGTCACCGTGCCCTTGTTGTTGCTGGTAGAGCACGGGGCCTCGTGCAACGTGAGCGGTGGCGAGCTGGCAGCCACCAGGCGGTATGGTGTCTTGCTGATGTCCACTTTGGGGGCGCAACTAGGGCAGGCGTCTGCAGCCATGGAGGCACCAGGGATAAGGGACACTGGAAGCGTGTGGCTAGAGCTGTTGGGATGAGCGGGGTGAGCGGATAGGCCTGACAAGCCAGGCGGGGGGCCAACCAGGCGGTCCAACCACCAGCATGCCAGCCACTCTAGCTGGCTATCGACCAGGGTCCATAGCGGCCTTCCCCAGTTTGTCCAACACACACACAAAACACACACCTTCAGGAGAAGAGGGCGGTGCGCCGGCGCACGACGCCATGTTGTCGGGGCCGATGAAAGAGTCTAGAATCGAACCCGCATCAGACACTTGTGTGCAGTCATAGTTGGCAACCCAACGCACCCCATAGTCAGTCAACACTTGTGCGTAACAATACACGTCACCAGCATTTGGGCACTGCGTGGCTTGCTTCACCCCTGTGAGCGTGATGCGCTCGCAGCGGTGCAGCAGAACTTGCAGGGTGAGGAAGCAGGGCTCCATGAACAGCCAGTGGTTGAGCGTCATGCGGCGGAACGGTGTGTTACTGATGTCAACCGTGGAGCAGGCACCTCGGCACACATCTGCAGCAACAACAGCAACGTATTGCATAATGCAGCTCTTCAGGTGACACCAGTGCAGGCAAGGTGTGTTACCGGTGCGTGCAGTCTAAAGCTTTCCTTGGAAGCTTCCTGACATTGCAACACTACAGGGGGTGGCCGCAGGGGGATGTTGCATGCCCACACTGGTCATGCATGCCCACACTGGCCACTAACATGGGATTGGGGAGGGCGGAGGGGGCGGCGGCGTTGTGCACACTCTCGAGTTGAGGGTGTCAATGAAGCGCCCCCCAGTCGAGCAGACGGAGTCGGGAGTCCAGCCAAGAGCAGAGCTGGATGAGGAGTACTTGACCTGAAGGTGGGAAGTGGGGATAAATACATATTGCTATGAGTAAAGGTTGGTTTTGGCACCTTGCGCAGCAACACACAGGCACCAGGCTACACGGCGTCTACCAGTTGCACTGCACAGCCATGATGTTGGCTCGCGCTGGTGATGTTGTGTTGCCCACCTGAGCATAGCAAATGTCCTCCTGGCAGCTGCTGGCAGCCTTGGTGCCCGTGATTGTGATCTCACGGCAGACAGTAAAGTTCTTCAGCACCTCGCTGGTCCCGCATGGTTGGCTGTAGAGTGGCAGGCGCTTGTTTGGAAGGCGCGAGCCATCATCATACCAGGCCAACGACGAGCTGGTGCATGCCTCGGATGGGCACCCTACTGACGGAAGCAGAAGGAGGAACAAGTATGAAACCCCCAGTTAGTCCTCCCAAAGTGCCGGCGCCGGCGCCCAAGGTGAAGGAACTAGTCAGGGCTGCAACAATTGCTGAAGCGACAACGCATGAGCAAAAAAAACAGATGATTCGAATTGGATGAGGAAGGAAACGCAAGAAGTCCATATTGTTTTACTTGCAAGCAGCTTGTGCACACATGGCGCATTGGCAGCCTGTTGCCTACCAGTGGCCGGAGGCGGTGGAGGCGGCACAAGCTGTTGCGCCGGCGGAGAAGCTTTGCATGCGTTGGTGCTCAACATGCCCAGATTGGTGGCCCTCTGTCCACAGTTGTACAAAGGCATCCATCCCTCTACACTTGCGGCTGTGCGCACCTGCATAGCAACGGCAAGCTTGGCAATGCCATTGAATGCACCAGCAGTTCGCCCAGCATTGAGCTGGGCTGCCATCTTGTTGCTACCACATTTGAAGGAGCCGCACCATGGCGTGTTGCATTGCAGTGCATCCCGGGGTACTGTGATCTCCAGGCAAACCTGACCTTGACGTAGCATACGCTCTCCTTGCAGGTGCTGCGTGTTTTTGCCAGCAAGAATGTGACGGTGTTGCACTTGGACACGGTGGCGAGAATGTTGGACATACTGCAAGGGGCAAGGTATAATGCGGCAGAGTCCACCACCACCTGCAAGGAACAGGGTAGACAATTCCTGGACAGGTTGCTGACATGATTTGGGCAAGCAAAGCTGACCAGTTGGTATCTTGCATGTTTGAATGGCAGGCTGACTGCCAGGCCGGCTCGCTGTTTGGCATGTGAGTTACAGGTTACCTTGCGCCGGCAGTCACCATCAGCACATGCCTCTTCAGGAACGCAGTTCGCATCAGTTTCCGTGAAACACGCTGCAGGATGGAGGCAATTGCGGTGTTCATGTGCCATGCATCCGCAACGTAACATAACAAGACAGGCAAGCTGACAGGCAGACGGGAAGGCAGGCCGCAAGCAATAACATCAGCAACATGTTGGCAGGCAGGCTGCCATGTTGCCTGGTGTGCAGCTCCGTGCTCAGCGACGCAAATCGGCTGACCTCCGAAGGCTGCTCACCGCATGCGCCGTCTCCTACCCCCTCGAGCATGCTTGTGCCTCCGTCGCAGTCGAAGTTGGCGACCCAAGCCAGCCCGCCCTGTGGACGTTGTATCTGCCGGACATGCAACAGGGGGCACAATTCCAATGGTGGTGGTGGGGTGTGTGTGTGTGTGGGGGGGGGGTGGGGGGGGGGGGCGCTGCAGCTCCTATATACGCCATCCCAAAGCAAGCCAGGAGCACGCATCAACGTTGCATGCGGCGCTGCAGAGAGCACGTTCAGGCAGCACACCCAGACAAAATGTGCGGCCGCCAAGCAGCGACGTGCCTGGGCGAAGCAGGTCTGCCCATCACAGCCAAGGCGCTTCGCTCCAGTGTACTGGATAGTGGAGCACTGAGGGAGGTACTCCAACCAGTCCCGCCAGCTGCGGCAGTGGCAGCGGAAACAATAGCGGGTAGGCAAGCTGGCAACATGCAAGAGCGCGATGGGAGAGTCAGCCAACGTCAAACACGGCCACCAAGTCTGGCATCTACCACATGGCCCTCCGCCCCGCCCACTCATTCGTGCTCACTGTAATAGGCACGCACACACCTGCACGCGTCCCGATACACATTTAAACCATCGGCAAGGGTGATCTGCCTGGCGCCAGCTGGCGTGCCCTCACACAACACCCCTCGGTTGGACTGGCAACCTGCAGCAGCAGGAAGCAGGCGACCGGTGGTGTTTGGGCAATGGCAGCGTTAGCACTGCTTGCAAACAGCAACACATAGTGTTAGATGAAACACAAAGTGTTAGGTGAATGCTCTCCAAGTATGAAGCTCTGGTACACAACTGATACGTGGTGCGCAGCAAAGCACGGCCAGCACCTCTTGGTGGCGGCGGTGGCGTGTTGCAGGCAATGTTCTCGTCACCAACAATGTAGGACTGCGTAACCGGGTCCCTGCACTTAGATAACCCGGGGGCATTAAAATGCGGTCAAATGTTGTTGGGTATCCGGAGCCAGTTGGGCAGGTTGAACTAAAAATTGCTGAATGCAGGTTTGCAACGCAAGCGGGGGGACATGTGCACGCCATCCCCATACTCACCACGAGCACTCAAAGTTGGGCACCCAGCCTTTGGTGCCGCCGTACACCACTTCCAGGTAGCAGCGTTCGTCACCATACTGGGGGCAGCTGCTCAGGGACTTGTTGTTGCCAGTCAACGCAAGCCGGGTGCATGCTGCCAGGCTGGCTTGCACCGGGCTGACAATGCAGGGGCTTTTGTACAGCGCAAGCGCCGTGGTGGAATTGACGCGGCGATACTTGCTCTTGCTGATGTCAACAACGTTGCAGGATTGTGCGCACGTTGCTGCAGCAGCAGGCAGGGGGGTGAGCAGGTGGCTTGGGTGGTGGGTTGGCATGCAGGGCAACTGCTGGTGAATTGGACACACATTTAGAGGAGCCTGGAGATGTTGGCGGCGGCGGCGGCGGCAGCAGAAGCAGCAGCCGCGGCCAGCAGCAGCAGCCGCAGCGCCAGCAGCCGCGGCCGCAGCAGCCGCCGCCGCCGCAGCAGCAGCAGGCAGCCCACCGCGTCAGTCGCAGCAGACAAGCAGGCAGTCCACCGCGCACGCGGCGGCAGCGGCAGCGGCAGCGGCAGCGGCAGCAGCTGCGGCAGCAGCAGCACAGCGGCGGCGGCGGCGCCGGTGACGGCGCCGGCGGCTGAGGCAGCGCCAGCGGCAGCAGCAACAGCAGCGGCAGCGGCAGCAGAGGCAGGAGCAGAAGCAAGCTAGTCGCAGCAACGCAGGCAGCCCACCGTGCAGGCGGCGGCGTTGTTGTTGGCCCGCTTCGGAGTTGCAGATGGGGGCATCCCGGTTGGCAGCTGCAGGGCGACAGAAGGTGACGGCAGGTATTCAGTGGATTTTGGTGTGCTAAGAAATAATGGTAGTTTGGCACCAAAAGAAATCCTGCCTGCCCCCCCCCCCCCCCCCCCCCCGGGCGGTGGGGCTCATCTAACCGTACCTGCAGCAGCCAAGCACACCAGCAGGAAGAAGGCCACAACCCTGCTGCACAGCGATGGGGCCTTGACCATTGCAGCGGGTGCCTGCAATGATTGCATCAAACTGTAAGCTCAGCAGCAGGCGGGCTGGCAGAAGGCCAGAAGGGCTGCACGGGTGCCCCGCCTTGCCCCTTGCATGCAGCGACAGCAGCTGCCCGCAAGCGGCGGCAATTGCGCGCAGGGCGGCAGGGCGGCAGGGCGCGCAGCCCAGGCAACCCGAAACAGCTGCCGCGCGCCTGGCGCAGTTGTCCGATCCCAGCGTTCTAAGAAGCGTTATCTGCGTGTCGCGGAGTGTTTGGCACCGGGGCCCGGAACTTTGGGGCGATCGAGCGTCACGCCAGACCCTGTGCGGCTCTGGTGCTGTGTGTTGTTGCGCTGTCGCCACGGCGCTGCGGCGCTGTGCGCTGTGTACCTATGCGCTGTGCGGCAGGTCTGTGCGGTGCCGCAGCGTCGTAGCCTACGACGCCACCGGTCTGTGGGGTGCCTGGGAGCATGTATAGGCCCGAACTTTGCAATGTCGCTCAAGTCAAGCGGAGGACGGACGCCTCGAGATGTGGCCGGATACTCTCGTCACGTCGCTGCGCGCTGGCTGTAGCGCAGCACGCTGTGGGGCCTGGCAGGATTTGCAGCAGACCGCTGTAATGTGGGCCGCTGTACTGTGGAAGTCCACCCTGCTGCCAGGTCCCCCTAGCAGCCAGCACTAGGCAAGGCCGCGACCCAAGGGCGGTGGGGCGCAGCGACGCTGTAGCCACTGCGCCCGCTCCCGCGCCCCGCTTGTGGGCAATGCATTTGGGGCCTTGCTTTCCAGCATGCCTCACATGACCAGGCAGCCTGAAGTGGCACGCTCAAGCCCTTCCCTCTGATGAACACGTACTGCTCTGCCATCGGCCTGCCTGACCACCCGCCACCCCCGCGGCAGGGTTGCGATTGCAACTGTGTGGCATTTGCCCCTCCAGTCAGTGCAGTAGTAAAGAAACTTGCACCACTCAAGCTATCCTTGCTCCTACGTTACAATGATAGAAAATTTCAGTGTGCAGAGGCAAAGGTGCGCGCCGCGCCATCCACGCAGTTGCGCAGCAGGGTTGCTATCGTCATCGGGCCCACGCCGCCGGGGACGGGCGTGATCTGGCTTGCCTTCTCGCTGGCCTCTGCAAAGTTGACGTCCCCCACCAGGCGGTAGCCGCGCTTGGCAGAGGGGTCCTGTTGCATCAGGGAGCAGGGAGGAGCGCGGCGGTAAGGAAGAGTGGGGTTCGGAGGGGGACACAATACGTCAATATATATATATATATACATACATCACAATACGTGCGGTGGTCGAGAGCACGTGCTGCTGCCAGCTGCTGGCCAGCACCGGTACGACCACAACAACGCTTTCTATCGATCTCGCCTCTCCGCGCATTGGTGCCGACACCGACAACCCATCACTTGCCCACTACGGGCTGCTGCCTCCCTGCCCTCCTCGCTACCCCCATGCTTGCTTGCCCCGCTCACATCGACCGCGTTGATGCCGACGTCAATCACCACCGCGCCCTCCTTCACCCAGTCACCCGCCACCATCTCTGCGCGCCCGCACGCCGCAATGATGATGTCAGCATCGGCGCAGATCTTCTGTGCATCCGGGGTGCGGGAGTGGATGACGGTGACCGTGGCATCCTCCCGCTGCAGCAGCAGCGCCGCCGGCATGCCCACAATGTTGCTGCGCCCCACCACGGCCGCCTTCTTGCCCGCCAGCTGCACGCCGCTGCGCTTGAGCAGCTCCAGGCAGCCCTTGGGGGTGCAGGGCACGAAGAGGGGGTCGCGCCCACGCATTGCCAGCATGCCGATGTTCAGGGGGTGGAAGCCGTCCACATCCAGCAGCAGGGGTAAGGTGAGGAAGGTGGAAACCCAAGTTGAGATTGCGGCTGAGGGAGCCAGCCAGTCGTCTGGACGAGCTGTAACTAAATGTGTGAGTCGAGTTGATACAGCGTGACCGCGACCAGACAGCACGCTCCTCAAAGAGCACCAGACACCCACAAGCACATGGCAGCATGCTTCCGTGCGATTCACCCCACTCCAGGTGGCTGCTTCCGTTCCCCAACATGCCCAGTGCTCGTCCTTTGGCCCCTTGGGGCCTGCCAACTGTTCCCACCATGCCCTGCAAGCTCACCTTCTCGATGGAGATGGCGTCCAGCACGCGCTGCTCGCTGATGTGCTTGGGCAGGGGCAGCTGCACCAGGATGCCGTGCACGTTGGGGTCCGCATTGTACTCGGCAACAACCTGCGGGGTTCGAGGGAAAGAATCACAACCTTAGTACGCGAGAGGGCAGACAGGAGGGTGGGAGGCACCAGGGATGCCGTGCATGTTGGGCTCCGCTTCGCATTTGGCAACCCTTTGCGGGGGAACATCAGTCATGGGGAGGTGCGGCAGTGGGAGGAGAGGTGGGCAAAAGGTGGGGCGGGGGCAGCAGGGGGTAAAGGGTGGGGGAGCGGGAGGGTGGGGCCGGGGGGGAGCTGGGCAGGCGGGGTCAACGCAGGCAACGCAGGCAAAGAGGCACCCCAGCAGCGCAATGCTAGAGCAGCACAGGCTGGGAGGCACTGGCCCCACTGCTGCCAGTCCACATGGCTATTCTCCCACCGCTAGGCCAAGGCGCCCCTGCAGCACCACCTCCTCGGTTGTAGAGGCACCCTGCGCCTATACCCCCACCCTGGGTCACCACACTCTGCCTCGCCTGCCCTTCAAAGCTGCCGCAGGACAGCAAGACAACCAGCTGAGATCAGCACCCACCTGCAGCACCTCCTCCTCGGTGGCACTCTCCGACAGGTCGGTGCCGTAGCTCACGATGCCCACCTGCAGGCATGGCAGGACCAGGGAGACGGAAGGGCAGCTATTGGTCCGTGGGGGTGATGGCACAGCTGAGGGTCCAGGCAGGGCTCGGTGCGGCAGGGCATGGTGAGAGGGCGGGAGAAGTGCGACCTACTTCCCAAGCGACCTGCTGCCCAATCCCCATCCCCATCCACAACACCCACCACTCCATTTGCGGCTGCTGTTCCGCCATTGCTGCGCACATGCCCGGAGCACTCGATCCCACCCCACAAATGTTGTCAACTGCAAGAGCCCTTCCCTTTGCTCAGCTCGTGGCACAGCTTCTGCTTCTTGCGCCTACGTGCCCCCACCACCACGCACGACTGTCCACAACTCTTGAGTCGTCATGTCCGGCAAGGAGGGGTCAATTGAACCCACCTCATCACACGCCTTCTTTTTGTTGCGCACATACGTCTGGGAGTCCTTGCGCTCACCCACCAGCACCACAGCCAGGCCGGGGGTCTGCACACACACAGCAGCCATGGCAAGAGGGGTAGACAGCAGGGGCATGGGTGAGACGTTGGCGGGGGCGGGGCATGCGGCTGGGATCTCATGGCTCGATGGTGGGGACCGCGGCAGACAGGCGGACTGAGGAGGGGAGCAGCATGCCTGCTGTGCTGCATCGCATGCCCTGCACCCAATGCACACACACACACACACATGCATGCAGGCAGGCTGCCGGCAGCGCAGGGCAGAGCAGAGCAGGCCCCACCACGCCCTTGAAGCCCGGTTCAACCCCTCCTGCTTGGAGCAGTACACGCCAGGCTGCTGGCACCACCTCCCCTGCACCCAAATAGATGCCCAGGAATCATTCACCAAACAGCGCCCCCCTCCTCACCTTGCCGTACTTCTTCTGCAGCTCCTCCACCTCCGCCTTGAGCTCCTGCCGGATCTGCTCGGCAATGGCCTTGCCGTCAATCAGCTCTGCAGACACACACGTGGGTGCAGGGGGAGGAAGCAGCAGGTGGGTGCAGGGCGCAACAGGGCAGGCGCCAGCTGCGCCCTTCAACCGGTGCCGCGTGCCTGCAGCATGCGCAAGTCCACTCTGGCATGCACAGCAGCAGGACAATGCTGCATCAGTTTTTAAACGACCCTGCATGTCGATGCCAAGCGGGAGGCAATGCTGGGCTTGACGGTGCGGCCACTCACTGGCTGCCATGGCCACTGTCGTGGAGCGGCGAGCGGCGGCGGTGTGCCGCTGCTGCAGTGGCCGGCGGGCGACGAGGACCCTGGTGCTGCTGCGCGGGGCGACGGCTGACTGCTTGCTGTGCGCCTGGGGGAGCACGGCTGCGGGAGTGCACAGTGCAAGAGCCATTCGTGGGGGAGCGATGAAGCGAGGTGGGTTTGCCTACCGCTGGCGCGGGATTGCCGGAGATGGTCCCCGATATACGGTGAGACCAGGAGAGGATGCAGCAAGCGTGATGGTGCGCACAAGTGCCACCGGCCGCCCTGCTGCGCCGTGACATGCATGCCAGCAAGGTGCGCTTTACGCCCTCCTGCGCCTTCTGTTAATTGCGGTGTTTATGTCTGCAGCCCCCCGAGCGTAGCGCCGACCATGCTGTGGATGTGAGCAGGAGCGCTCTGACAAACACGAGAGGGGCAGAGAACGTCTGTAGCGAGATCCAGCAGAGCTAGCCGACAGCGCCGCAGCGCCCCGCTCGGCGCCATGGTCAGCACCGAGGCGGGGCTGCCCGCCGCCGCCGCCGCCGCCCAAGGCGTCACCCGCAACAAGAAGGGCAAAGTGCTGTTGGACCCAACAGAGGTGAGTGCCTTGCACGCTACTCAGCATGATATGCAGCTGGAGGTGGGGTTTTGCCTGCACGAGTTTGTTGTGGAGGCTTGAACGCCTCCTCCACAGGGAACCAACGCGGCCATCCCCACAAGTGACGACGTCCCCTCACCCTCATCAGCCCACTCGCGCCCCCCACGCCTCTCACTGGTACTACGCTCCCTCCCCATCTTCAGGCCCGCGTGCGTGCCATAGCCGACATTGTGGGTGCTCTGGTGGCAGGGGTGCGGCGGGGGGAGGATGTGGACCTGAACGTGATCAAGCGCGCGGTGGGTGGGGTGGGCGCTGCTGGGTGCGGGTTTGGAGGGTGGCCCTGGGTGGTTACGTGCCTTTTTGTTCTGCTGCCTCCTGATGTGTGCATGATGCATGGCACTGCACAATGCGCTGATGCGGTTATGCTGCTGTGCACTTGTTTAGCACTGCCCCCTACTCTTAATTAAAGACTACCTATGCATCACATCCTCGCTCACATCCTCGCCCGGATCTAGCACGCAGGGGATGGGGTGCCCATGCTGCCACGCCATCTAGTATCTTTCTTGCATGCATGCTCCCTTCCCCGCAGGTCCAGATCAAGTATGCCATGGACAAGGCTCCCAAGCTGGTGGAGATCATCGCTGCCCTGCCCGAGGAGCACAAGGCGGTGCTGTTGCCGCAGTGAGTGGATGCCAGCTTTGATGCCAGTGCTGCTGATCTTGTGCAAGTGTTGCAATGGATGCTGCTATAGCTGCAGGGGAGCTCAAGGCGGTGCTGCTGCCGCAGTGACTGCTTCCGTACTGATTGCCTTCGGCTGCTGGTTGTATTGCTGCGTCTGCTCTCTTGTCAGCTGCTGCCGTTATGCCGGGTGGGCTGGAGAAGCTCCAATGGCTTCCCGCATCACCTCGCTTCAGATCAACTCTTGCTATATGCGCTGTGTCTTGTCCCCTCTTGCGTGAGCCTGGAGTCTGCGCACCAACCCGTGCGCGCTGCCTCTTCCCTGTGTGCTGTACTTCCCTCTCTTCCATCTCCTATGCTTCTCTTGCCCGCCTGTTGTTCCGCTTGCAGGCTGCGTGCCAAGCCGGTGCGCACCGCCTCTGGTATCGCTGTTGTGGCAGTCATGTCCAAGCCGCACCGCTGCCCACACATCTCCACAACCGGCAACATCTGCGTCTACTGCCCGGGGGGGCCCGACTCCGATTTCGAGTACTCCACGCAGTCCTACACGGGTAGCTGCTGGCCTTCATTGGCTGGAACCAGGGGTTGGCAGAGGGTGTGAGGTGCACGGCAGTTGGGATGACCGCAGGTGTGAGGCAGCGCCCACGCCGCCTCCTGGCCTTCAGCGCCGTTCATGCTGTGCTGTGTTGGGCACGACAGACACCAGTGCATCTCAATGTTGATCTCTTTCCATCACCGCTGATTGCAACTCGCGGTATCTGCCTCCACTGCAGGGTATGAGCCGACGTCGATGCGCGCCATCCGTGCACGGTACAACCCGTACGTGCAGGCCCGCACACGCGTGGACCAGCTGCGCCGCCTGGGCCACTCGGTGGACAAGGTGCGCTGCGACGGGGTGCTGTGCTGTGCTGCTCTGCGTGCTGCGCTGCGCGCTGCGCTGTGCTGCTCTGCGTGCTGCGCTGCGCGCTGCGCTGTGCTGGCTGGGCACCCGGCGGACAAGGTGCGCTAGGACAGGGTATGCTGTGCTGTGCTGTGTTGTGCTTTACTGCCTGCCCCACCTCCACACCTGTGCTGGATCCTCTCTCCTCTCCACCTCCCCAACCCAGCTTGAGTTCTTGGGGCAGGAGCAGTACAGCCCTAAATCAAACCTCAAACCCGACTGTAAACCAACCAAAACGCCACCCATTACCCAACCGAAAGGTTGAGTTCATCCCGATAGGCGGCGCCTTATTGAGCCTGCCCACTAGCTTGCCTCCTTGGCAACCCGTCGCTGTTTGGCTTCCTGGCAGGTTGAGTTCATCCTGATGGGCGGCACCTTCATGAGCCTGCCCACCGACTACCGAGACTACTTTGTGCGCAACCTGCACGACGCTCTGTCGGGGCACACCAGCAAGGACGTCACCGAGGCCGTGAGGTGGGCGGGAGGGGGGTGAAGTGCGCGGGTTGTGAGTGGAAGGAAGAGGCAGTGAGGTGTGCACAAGCAACACGCATTCCGCACTTTGGGGCACACTTGCATGGACGTCGCAGGGGCAGCGAGGTGAGTCGCTGACTGGGTCTGGCTGAAGTGCCGAGGGCAAGGTGGTGCAGCGGGAGGTTGAGCAGGACGCACAAGGGAGGGCGTGGGAGAGGCTGCGAGTGGGTGCTTCGCGTCCCGCATGGCGCTGGCAGGCTTGCCTCTGCTGACATTGCAACCATGCGATTGCGCCTTTCCCCCCCTGCCGTCTGGTGCAGGTACAGCGAGCAGTCCCGCACCAAGTGCATCGGCATGACGATTGAGACGCGCCCCGACTTCTGCCTCACACCGCACCTGGCACAGATGCTCTCCTACGGGTGCACGCGCCTGGAGATTGGGCTGCAGGTGGGGCGGAGTGGGGAAGTGGATATGTGTGGTTTGCACTGGGGCTTGGGAAGATGGACTGCACTTGACACAGATGCTCGCCTACGGGTGCATGTGCCTGGAGATTGGGCGGGGGGAAGCGGGATCAGGCAGGTATCAGGCAGAAGGCATGCCAGGGGCGTCTTTCGGGGGTGGCGGGCAACAGCGCGGGTCGCACCTTTGGGGGGGGCTGGTGGCAGTCTGGTCGGCGCTCCAAAGCCACGCCTCCACCCCTGCACTTGCCCTCGCGCAACAGCCCACAGGCGGCCTGTGTGTTTATGCGGCCAGCCTGCGCACCTTGGCGGCTTGTGACCAGGCAGGCTGCTGTCACACACCACCAATGCCATGCTACCAACATGCTCTACTTGCCTGCCCTCCTGCAGTCGACCTATGAGGACGTGGCTCGGGACACGAACCGCGGGCACACAGTGGCGGCAGTGGGGGAGTGCTTCCACCTTGCCAAGGATGCGGGGTTCAAGGTGAGGGGTGGAGGGAGGGAACGAGGTTAATATGACCGTTTTGGTGGTTGCAAGTGGGGGTTGTTGGATGGGCCAGAGTTGGCCAAGGATGCTGGACGGCTTGCACACAGGGCAGGGCCGTGGCAAGGAGGGATAGAACATCATGGGTGCATGACAGCCAGCGCACACACGTGAACCCACCACCTTCCCTGCTTGCCTCTGTGCCACCCTGCCAGGTACCCGACCCACGTGATGCCTGACCTGCTCAAGGCCACATGCTTTCACTGTCTATGAGACTGACTCGGTACCGCTTTGTGCCCCGCCCCACCCTGCCCCGCCAGGTCATCGCCCACATGATGCCGGACCTGCCCAACGTGGGGTGGGAGCGCGACATCGAGTCCTTCCGGGAGTTCTTTGAGAACCCGGCCTTCAGGTGGGTGGGGGCATAACAGGCTTGTCCAATGTCGTTTCCCTGATTAGCGAGCCGGTTCAACAGTGCTGTGGGACCCCCCGCTTCAGTTGGGAGGCTGCAGGCCGGGCTGTCATCATCATCATATGCGCTTGATTAAGAACGCCGATCCCTGCCCGCAGGACGGACGGGCTGAAGCTGTACCCCACGCTGGTCATCCGCGGCACGGGGCTGTACGAGCTGTGGAAGCGGGGGCTGTACAAGAACTACGCGCCAGACAAGGTGGGTGCTCGGGTGGGTCTGTGCGGATGTGGTGAGGCGGGAGCGGGTTGAATTGGGGGTCGTGCTGGGAGGAACGCACCCTGCCCTGCCCTGCCCCGATGCTATCCCTAATCCCCCTTCTGGTCTCTCTTCATTTGCCTACGTGGTTCAGCTGGGGGCCTGTCCTACGCCCCCCAAGGATGTGCATCTGCCGAACCTCACTTTGCTTGTGCCCTCTCCCCTCTCCTCTGCCCCTCCCTGCCACAGCTGGTGGACCTGGTGGCCCGCATCCTGGCCTACGTGCCCCCCTGGGTGCGCATCTACCGCATCCAGCGCGACATCCCCATGCCCCTGGTGTCCTCGGGCGTGGAGAAGGGAAACCTGCGAGAGCTGGCGCTGGCGCGCATGGGACACCTGGGACTCAAGTGCCGGGACGTGCGCACTCGGGAGGCGGGCATCCAGGACATACACCACAAGGTGGGGGCGGTGGGGCACTTGAGGCTTGGGTGTGGGTGAAAGTGATGGTGGGGGAGGATGAAAAACGGGGCCTCGAGTGGTGGGGCATGGACACGCGGGGGGAGGCGGGCAGGCACACCAGTTGTGAGTGGTGGTCTTCTTGACTACTCGTGCCTGCCTGCCTACCTGCCTGCCTGCCTGCCTGCCTGCCTGCCTGTTGCCCTTTGTTGAAGCAAGGAGAAGGCGAGGGACTTGCTCATCCTCTCACCAGCCCACCTGCCCCGTGCCTGCCCGTCTCCCCAGGTCCGCCCCGACGAGGTGGAGCTGATCAGGCGGGACTACACGGCAAACGGGGGGTGGGAGACGTTCCTGGAGTACGGCGACCCAAAGCAGGTGGGGGGTGGTTGGGGGTTGGTCACAGGAGGTGAATGGTTGTCTGGTGAGGGGGGTGGGGGGTGGCAGGGCGGGGGATACGAGACTTCCTGGCTTCAGCGTCAAATGTGAAGAGGGACCCAGGTGTCACCCTCCTTTGCGCACAACCAATGCAAGACACCCTGGTGGCCCGGGCACGCCCGCTGGATGGCGCCCAGCCACGGCCCTCCCCCCACTGATTGGTTGTTGTGTGCCCCTCTTTCTAACTGCTGCTGTGCCACCCGTTCTAAATCTTATACAATGCAGGACATCCTGGTGGGCCTGGTGCGCCTGCGCAAGGTGTCGGGCCTGCCTGCCGAGCGCCAGCCGGAGCTGCGCGGCGCGGTGTCGGTGGTGCGCGAGCTGCATGTGTACGGCACAGCGGTGGCGGTGCACGCACGCGACTCCTCCAAGTTCCAGCACCAGGTGAGCCTGCAACACGCAGTGTGTGCCTGCAACACGCAACACGTAGTGTGCAACTCTCGAGTGAAGGCAAGCGGTAGGTGGCAGGAGGTGCCCGTCTGGCAAGGTGAACGGAGAGGTGAGCCTGAGGTGAACGATTCAAAGGCACCCACCACGTTCCAGCGCCAGGCGGGGTGATGTCGACAGGGGGGTGCGCCTGCACATGATCACAGAGGGGCGAGTTGCTGGCGAGATGCCACAGGAGGCGGCAGGCGCTGCCACGCTGCGAGGCGCCCGCTGGCTGCATCGCCTCCCCCCTCCCTCTGAACCCCGTGTAGCCTGAACCCCGCGCTCCCCCTTGCTCACCCCTGCACCTCTGTGTGTCTCCCCCTGCCCCCCTCACCCCCGCTCCCCCAGGGCTACGGCACGCTGCTGATGCTGGAGGCGGAGCGCATTGCCCGCTGCGAGCACCGGTCCACCAAGCTGGCGGTGATCAGCGGGGTGGGCACACGGCACTACTACCGAAAGCTGGGGTGAGTGCAATGCCCTGCCCGCCTGTGTGGGGACGTGTCAGTGGGGGTGGGGGGAGAGGCGAGCATCACCGCAGGCTGGGGTGAGTGCAGCTCTCCATTGCGGAGGGGGAGCGGGTGCGTGGGTTGTATGTGAAGAACAGCAGAGGGCGTCCTTTGGTGCACTGGCAGCAGGCTAGGGTGTTTGACTGTTGAACGAGCCGGCGTGCACCTGGCTGGCTGTGCTTTGCTGTCTGAACAGCTGTTTCCCTGCCAACGCTCACACTGCTGCCCATCCCCTTCTCTGCAGGTACGAGCTGGAGGGGCCCTACATGGTCAAGCACCTGCAGCCGCCGCCCTCACGGCGACGCAGAGGCGCAGCAGCGGCGGCAGCGGCGGCAGCAGCAGCAGCAACTTGCGCTGCGTGAGCGGCCCGCCGGGGCAGGCATGGGGCAGGCTGGCACTTGGTATTGTGCGCTGCCTGCCATGTGCCTTCTTGCTCTGCCCGCCTGCCTGCCACCTGGGAGCACACTGCACTGCTTCCAGCTGTTCGTCTGGTCTGCTGGCTTGCTGCGGTGTGTGCTGCCCTCTTCTGCCCTTACCTCCCCCTCCCACTGTATGCATCGGGAAAGTTGTACTCCTACTTCTGTTGATTGCACCTCCTGCTTTCCCTGTCGTTTCATTGGACACCAGTTCTTGACTGGCACACATGTGTAAAACAAGCACCCCTTCAAACAGCAGCAACAGCCAGGGCGGCAAATTGCAGCAACTGTTCTGGCCCAGGGGTCGGCGTGCCCGCTCAGCCCTCGGTGCCGCCGCCAAAGGCGCTGGCGAGCGCCCCCACCCCTTCCAAGTGGTCCGCATCACCCCACCGCACCACCGCCCACTGGCACCGCCGCCGTGGCTGCGCCTGCTGCTGCTGGCCTAGCTGCTGCTGGCCTAGCTGCTGCTGCTGCTGCTGCTGCTGCTGCTGCTGCTGCTGCTGAAGGTCGTGCTGGTCGTGCTGGCCCGGCTGCTGCTCCTGCCCCTGCTGGCGCTGCAGATCAGAGGCGTCCCGAGGCCCCAAGGCGTCAATGCGTATTGTGTTGATGGAGGCGTTCACGTTCTTGCCCCAATTGGGGTGCCCCGCTGCACGCCTGCAGTGCAAGCAAGCGGCCACGGCAGAGGCGTGGCGGTTGGTGGGGCAATCAGCAGGCAGGAAGGCTGCTGTGCGCGCTTGCCCGCCTGCCTGCAACCTTTGCCAGCACACCCCAACTGCCTGCTCGGCTCCCCAGCAAGCTTGCTGCTGCTGTAAGCTGCTGCGCACTCAACCTGCACCGCACCATCCTTATACTGCAGTGCGTCCCCAACCCACTCGGCTCCACACTCTTTGGCACACCTTCCTCCTCTGCCGAAGCTGCCACTTTGACCACACATAGCCCCCTTCTCACATGTAGGCTGCCTGCAGGAAGCCGCCGTGCGTGACGACCAGCAGGCGCTGCCCCGGGTGGCGTGCCGCAAGCTGCTGCAGCACCGCCTCTGCCCGCGCCTCAAGTGCCGCCATGCTCTCCGGGAAGCCCTCCTGGGTGGCGTATCATGAAAAGAGAGTGGTGGGCAGGCAGGTGGCCAGGCAGGCGGAGATGAACAGGCAGGCGGGCAGGCAGGCAGGGCAGATGCACAGCAAGGCCGGTTAGCCCATGTCTGAGCAGGACCAAAGGAATTATGCCAAGTCGCCGCCGCATGCTTCTGCCTGCCCCTAAGCAGCCAGCACCACCGTGTGCTGCAGTACCAGGCCCTTGCTTGTTAAAGCGCACCTGCAGGTCAGCGCCGCCAGAGGCGGACAGCGAGTCGTACGCCTCTGGATGACGCTGCGCCGCCTCAGCACGGGTCAGCCCTTGCAGCACACCCAGGTTGCGCTCCCTCAGTTGTGGCTCCTGCCGCACCAGCGCCAGGGCCGCTACCTCAGCCCACGCCCCATCCACATCAGCACTTGCCGTCTCCCCCCCGCTACCGCTGCTGCCATGGTCGCCGCTGCAGCGGGCGGCCGGCTCTGTGCTGCCGCCGCCGCTGCTGTGGTGACCGCTGCTGTTGCGTCGTGCAGCCGCCACGGCGGCTGCCGTCTGGGTGGCTCGAAGCAGGTCAGAAGAGTAGATGCAGTCGAAATGCTCAGACCGCAGGCGCTGCGCTAGTACCTGTGCCTGCAGCAGCTCACCGGGAAACTTGTGGTCTCAGCTGGGGTGCTGCACAGCACAGCAAGGCCAGCTTCTCAGCAGCACGCAGGGCCGGTGATGGGCACGTGGGTGCTGCGCCGCCCCCTCACCTGCTGCCGCCCCCGCTCTGTGAGGCCTGGCCCAGGGAGCAGCTGCCCCTGCAGACGTTGCTCCACGTTCCACTGCGTCTCCCCGTGCCGCACCAGCACAATCTGCAGAGGTGAGGGGTTGCGGTGGGCAACGGCGGTGGAGGTGCGGCGGAGGGCGGCAGCTGCACGGTCAACAGCTGCGGATGGGGTTCCGCATCCCTTTGACCCCGCTCCTTCCATCGATCGCAACCCGGCTTGGGCGGTCGCGCACCTCGCAAGCTCGGTCGGACAGCGCAGCGAGCGCCTTGGCTCGCCGCTGCTGCTCCTGTAGCTCCCGGCGCTCTGACCGGGTGTCGCCAACCATGGCTTGGGTGTTGAAGAGCAGCAGGAGCCGTGGAGCGGTGCGGAGAAGGCGGTTCTGTGCAGCGAGCGGTGCGCTGTGCCACGCTGCGGCGGCGGCACAATATATGTTGACATGAGCTACGCTCTTTTCCCCAGCAACATGAACTGCTGATCACATGCACACTTTCACTGCAGCAGGGTGGACACCGGCTGTTCAGGGCACCTGGGTGCGAAGGGCCATGCGCATGCACTCATGTGCATGCTTGCACCGGCTGACCGGCAGGCTACCAGCCTTCCATGCATTAAGCACCTGCTCGGCTGATGACGCTTGCTCACACACATTTCATTATACAGGAAAAAGTTTTGTCGAGAACCTGGTTAACTCTGGTTTGAATCATTGAGTACAGATCAACAGTGCCCAGTGGGGTCCGCAGCTGCAGCAGTGCTCTGCTCCTCCCCCCCCTTTGTATTGTTGCCCAAGCACACACAGAATGTTACACATATCAAAGCATGCATCAAGCGGTCTGCTACTTCATAGGGAGGAGGTACTGTAAGCAGAGAGCGCCGCGAAACTAGCCACGGGCTTCAGGCTGAGGGAGGGGACGGTCACGTAGCGTGTACCAACGTGTACCAAGGGGCGGGCCAGACGAGAAAGGGCAGAGGGGCTCGTTGGATAGTGCCGTGGGAGAGGGAGGAGTGGCGTGTCGGGACGGGCATGTTCACCCATCAAAGCGGGGCACGCCTGGTGCTGCAGTCGGCCAGAGGGTATGCTCAGCCGTGTGCACAGCAGGCACAGCTAAGCAGAGCGTGCTTGTGTTCAAGCGAACGAGTGGGATGTTGAAGCGGTTGAGGATGCAAGCGGGGTGGCGGGTGGGGTGGCATTGACGTGCAGCGCCACCGCCGACAGCAGCGGGACAGAGACGTCTGCGGTGCCGTCAGCAGCCACCGTGACCGTGCTCCGGCAGCTGTCAGTCTGGAGGATGTTGCAGTATGTTCCAGGTGGCAGTCCCGTGCGCACACACTGCCTCACCTCCTGGCCTGCCTGCCAGGCCGTGTTGACCAGCACGTACGCGCCGCTGTGCTCGCCGGCCTTGCCCCTAGCAAAGGACACTGCAGCGTTGCTGTTCAGGACGTCCCAGAAGGCGATGTCGTTGTTGAAGTCCGGCCCGCTTGCCACTTTCCGCCACTGGACCATGGGCGCCACCTGTGGTGGAGCGCAGCGATTGGGGGATGGGATAAGGGGTTGGGGATAACGAGGGGAATTCCCGAGCATACCGGTTTGGGCCATTTGCGGCAAGTTGATGTTGGCGATGGTTGGGGCGCGTCAAGCTGTCAGCCCCTGGCATTCCTCACCGCCCCGCCCTGGCATGTGTGCTGACCCTCAGCTCCAGTTTCGCGGCTGCAAGCACCCTACCTGCTCCGCCCCCAGCATGCAAAGATGGCACGTCACGTCTAAATGAGTAATATGACCAGCGCCTCAACAACCCACACCCCCCTCTACTCGGCACACCCACAATTCCCATGCACCTGGGGCCAGCGGTGCTCGCAAAGATATGGCTTGCCAGCGCCACAGTTCAGTGAGCCGTCACTGCAGTCGGGAGGGTGCGCCACCGGTGGGTACTGTACGGGCACAGATCGGGGAGTGGCAAGATTCGCCTTCCAGCCTGTCATCAAGGTGCAACAGCAAAGTCCGGCAGACAATTTGGATAACAAAAGGGGCTGGCGTTGGCAGCAGCAGCAGTGGCGGCAGCAGCAGCAGCATGCAGCACCAACGTTGGCCAGGCCGCCGTGCCGCATTCTGTACGCCTACTCCAGCCGCCCCGGATGGACGCAACTGCGCTGACACATGCCTTGCCTGTTGTGCACGGGGAGCAGGGTGCCAGCAGAGTCTACCGGGGCGCCACTGTAGTCGCCCGACTGCTTGTCCACCTCCTGGAGCGAGAAGTTGATGCTGCTGAGCACGTTTGGCTGGCCTGCGCAGTGGGGTGCAAGGCGCGGGCCGCAGGGGGAGGCCGGGGTGGAGGGCTGCGGATGTGCAACATGTCCCGCTTGCAAGGCGTGCCACAGCACGGGTGCCTGTGCCAGTGCGCAATGTGGTGCCTGCAAGCTCCCCCCCGCCGCAGGCCCTTCCAGCACCCCTCCTCCCGCACCCCCACCACACCCCTTGTTCACCGTAAGGGTGGGCCAGCATGAAGATGAGGGCCAGGGGGTAGAGGTCGCCGTCGAATGGAGTGACGGTGTAGGGCCTGCAAGTGGATGTGGTGGGAAAGGGTGGGGACGAGACCGGAGTCGGGGGCGGGTTTCTGCTGCCTGGGGTGGACAGAGGCAGTTGTCGCCAACCATTCGTGAGCTAGGCAGTCTGGGGGAGCGAGATGCAATGCCTTGGCAGCATCAGCCAGCGTCTGGCTGAATGGGAGGCCTCCTTGCTTCCCCTGCCAGCGCCTGACCCTGCGGCTTGCCTCTCTGGAGCCTCGGCCCAGAGATCTGCACTCTCCAGGAGCTCAATTGAGAGCAGCGCCGGATGCCCACGCCCAACGGGCCTGGCCTGGCCCTGCACGCCCCTACCCACACCCCCTGCGTGCGGCGATCACCTGTCGCTGCCGTGCACGAGGCGGTCGTGATTGACCACAAAGCTCATGGCCCTCTCTGAAGTTCTTGGGAGTGGGGGCAGCGGAAGAGGAGCGCCCGGGGTAAGTGTGGCATCGTGCAGGCGGGGCAGCAAGGATGGGGGGCGGCGGGCCAGCATGCAGTGCGCATGTGCACGCATGCTTTCCCCCATGAGAAGAGGACAGGAAGGGGGCAAGTGCACAGAGCGACGTCACTGGAGGGGCAGGGCGGGGCAAGGGCGGGGCAAGGGCGCATTCCTGTCGCCGCCGAAGCTGACCCGGCATCGCCCACTGCGTGTCGGCATAGCTGCCCATCTGATACAGCAGGTCCAGCTGGCGGCTCTTGAAGGCGTCGCTGACGAGGCGGGGGTACTTGAACTCCCAGATGCGCCCCATGTCATAGTAATGCTGCGGAGGGGCGGGCAGCGGGATGAGTGGGTGGGTGATGGGGCAGGGGCAGGGGTGGGGCCGAAAGGGTGTGGGGGTGCAGGCCCATGCCACCATGTGAGAAGGGAGCGTGGTGGGGTGGGGAGGGTGTTGTGCCACTGCATTTCAGCCGGCGTGGCCCCAAGGAGAGGCCTCCCCTTTCGCACTAGCAAGCCGCATACACTGCGTGCATGCCGGCCCAGGGAGCCACACCAGCCAGCAGCGCAAGGCGTGCACACCGAGCAAAGCGTGCACACCATTGAGCACAGCATGCAAAGCATGTGAGCCGCAGCACCTCGATGTCGACGGCGCAGGGGGACCAGGGCGGGATGATAATCTCCAGGTTGGCGTACAGGCTGCGCCCGCTCCTGCCCACAATGGAGCGCAGGTCTGCGGCGGGCATGTGCTTGGCGGCGTCCACGCGCACGCCTGCCGGGCAGGAGGCGCGGCAGCACGCACGCACTTGCATATCCAGGGGTGGGGAGCCCCTGCTTACTTGCTCATGCCCCCCACGCATGTCCTCGACCCACACTGCCCACACACCTGCCATTGAATGCTGCCATCCGCCCGCCCTCTCCGCTCCTCAAGTGCGCGCCTCCCCATTCTACCCACCCAATCCCACCTGCTACATTGAGGTCGGCCAGGTCCCGAAGATACTCGGACTGCTTCTGTTGGACCCAGTCGGAGGCGCTGCTGAGATCCGGCAGGCCGATGTCACAGAACTGAAGGTTGAACAGGTCGGTGTCAGTGAACATCTGGCAGTTGTGGCAGCAGTCGCTGCACGCAGGAGGTGGTAGGCATGCACATAAAACAAGATTTTAACAAGGCTGGACTGCACTGCGTGCTCCACCGGCTCATCAAGAGAGAGCAGGCAGGCAGGGGGCCAGGCAGGCAGGCGGGCAAACGGACTAGGAGGCTGGTCAGCCGGCAAGCAGAAAGGCGGGCGGATAGCGGACAAGCAGGGAGGCAGGAAACTGGATGAGCAAGCGCTTGAGCAGGCAGGTGGGTGTGGGGGGTGCAGGCAGGCAGGCAGGCAGGCAAGCGGCGGCAGAGAAGCACTGCCTGGCAGGTGGGAGCGGGCAGGCAGGCAGGCGGGCAGCGGGCCAGCAAACCAGCATCGCAGGCAGGCAGGCAGGCTGGCTGGCAGGCTGCAGGCAGCTGGCTGGCTGGCAGCTGGCTGGCAGGTGGCCGGCAGCAGGCTGGCTGGAGGCAGGCAGGCAGGCAGCACCCACCCCTGGGTGTGAAAGTCGTTGCAGGAGTACAGCCCTGGGAAACTGCACTTGACAAACAGGGATGCAGACAACGGGCATTCTTTATGTGAGGACCCGCCCGCATGACCCGCCCGCATGAGTACGTCAGACTCTCGAGCCGCTGAAGCAGGTGCACACGCGCCACACGCTCTCAAGCTGGCAGGTAGACAGCAGGCCAGTGCATGCAGCTAGCCACCCGCGTCGTGCATGCACACGGCTTCAGCTTGTACCGCTGCTTCTGCTGCGCACGCATTGCAGCTCACTCACTTTCTGCAGCCCGGCCCAAAGGACGAGCCGTTGCGGCCCTTGCCGCTGGCTGCCCCTGCGCCCGCCATGTGGTTTAGCACCGCATCAACAATGACGTCCACCCCCGCCGCAGCGCAGCGCTGCACCATATCTGCAAACTGCTGGCGGGTGCCGGAGCGGCTCTCCAGCCGGTAGCTCACAGGCTGGTAGCGCGTCCACCAGGCGTTGCCGCCCGTGTCCTCCTGGGGCGGAGAGACCTGCGTGGGGCCAGGTGGAGGGGTGAGAGGGTGGGCAGCGGGCGGCACGTGAAGGGAGGGTGCAAGGCCCAGGGCAGGCAGATCGCGGCGCGGAGCAGCATTCAACGGGCAAGGAAGGCAGGCAGGCACGTGGCAGGCAGGCAAGCTTACTGGCAGGCAGGCAGGCCAGCGGGCTGGCAGCGCTAGGTGGGTGGGAAGGCGGCCCCGGGCAGCCCGGGGCGAGGTGGGCAGGGCTGTGCAGGGGGTAAGCACCCCAGGCGGACGGGCATGCAGCAAGCCTAGGGAACAGCCTGCATCAGGGAGATGCTGCTGCAGGGCGCACCTGCACCGCCTTGTACCCTGCTGGTCCCAGGAAGGTCTCACACTCCTTGCCCACATCCTCCCAAGACCTGCGGGCAGGCGGGCAAGGCAGGCGGGCTGGCTGTCAGGCAGGCCTGCACTGGGCTCTAACAGTGTGGGGGTGGGGGAATTCAAAGAAGGCACGGCTGGCTGATCAGCAAGCGCTTGTGCCGTGCTGCGGGGCAGGAGCCGCCTCCACCAGTGCCGACAGGCCGGCAAACATGCCCGGCCCGCAGCGACCGCTGGTCCGGGGTGCGTCGTGCTCACCACTCGAACAGGTGGACGACCACATCAGCGGTGGAGGGGTCGCGCCCGTTGGCCCCACCAGCGCTGCAGGGGCAGGTGGTGGGGGAGGTCTGGTCAAGGTCAGGGTTTGGCAGGGCAGGCTGGGGTGACAAGCCGAGGTTGGTGCGCATCGCTGATCGTCATGAGTGGTCGAGAAGACAGGTCTCAGCAACCCCTAAAACAGACAACAGTCAATCAACGGTGCGTGGTGCGCTAGGCCCTGAGCCTCACCGCATATGTGGGATGGCAGGCTCGCCCTGCCCCCGCGAGCGGGCCACGCAGGCGTACAGGAGGAGCAGAGCGGCGGCAGCGGCGGCCGGAGCGGAGGGAGCCATCCGGTCGTCACTTAGGCGGGGGCGGCAGCCTGGTCGTCAGGACGAGGCGGTTGGGGGGCATCAACTGTGTAGCGTATCGCCAAACTTGGCTCGGGCCTTCCAAGGCTGCTCAGCGTCGCGCTGCTGGGAGCTCAGGCATCGCTTCGGGCGGCTGACGCCTTTCAGGGTTGGTGTTCAATCCGACAAGGAGCGCTGGAACGCGCGCTGTGCGTGCCAGTGCCAGGGCGGCGGCGGCGCGCTGCGCCTGCTGCGGGCGCCAGCGCCCGTCCCACCGCCTTCCTTGGGTGTGCCTCCGGAGGGATCCCTTCCCCTCCATCCCGATCCCCACTTGCTGGCGCTGCTTCTAAAGTCGAGTCAGAGGGGAAGGAAGGTTTTACACATGTGGGGTGTTCCATATCTCAGATCTCAGACCAGGCTGGCAGTGCGTGGTTGACAGCGGAGGGGTGAGGGGAGGGGTGCATATGGGTGGGACAGTGTGGGGTGCATGGGTGAAGGAGGGGGCATCAACAAGCGTGGCATTGAGTGGAGAATCGTGTCGGGAGTTGTCTACTGAAGATGGGCAGCACAGCGGTCTCTGCTTGCTATGTTGACGACTAGATACCTCAATACCGCATCATGCATTGAAGTTGTATGGTGCTTGGCTCCCATGGCCAGATTGGGGGTGTGCCGAGGTAGCCATGGTGCAGCGAGGCAGCCTGCGGGGCTGTTGCCTTCAGCTGCCTCTCACCTCAGCTGCCTTCCATGCACCAGGCTGCCGAGAGCCAGCTGGCGGGCAGTGGGCTCAAGTGGCGGGGCACCAGCAGTTGCCCTCGCCCACCCAGGAGCACTTGTCAGGGCACTGCTGGTAGGCAGGAGCTTTGCAGGAGCACGAGCCGTCCTGGGGGGGCGTGCACCTGCAGGCAGGAAGGGTTACAAGGCGCTGTATGGTTTGCAGGCATGTCTTTCAGGGCTTCAAATATGGCATACTCTTCATCTGGCACCCACCCTGGGCAGGCATTGCCACTGCAACTTTGAGCTAGCTCACTTTCAGCTAGCTACGCCGGGAGCCTGTCGGGGACAGCCTGGTACCTGCTGCCAGCTGGTTCTGGAATCCTGGTGAGCTCTGATGGGATCAAGCTGATCAAAAGTTGCAGTGAATGAAGCCTGATGGAGGCGGAAAAAGGTGATGCCAGTAGGAGACAGGCGGGCAGCAGACCCTGCCGGGGCCGGGAACAGGTGGCGCGTTCCGAGGCCGCCACAGGCACCCTGACGCACACTGCCCAGGCCTGCCGCCCTTCCCACGCGCCCTTCCCCACTCTGTGCGCACACTGGCAGGCATGTGCCATACACGTCACCGATTGCAGCCTGCTGAGCTCCAGACCAGCTTGCTTAGATGTTCATTGCAGCGGAGGCAAGGCGTGCCAGTGATATTGAAGGTAGGTGCTCCCCCACGGGCCTGGCCAGGCGCTCAGTGTGAGAAGCAAGGCTTGCTTCTCACACCAGCGATGGTGGAGGGCGAGGGGTGACCAAGCATGGGGGTCAAGGCATGCCATTGTTGTCACATCACGCTTTGCGCACCTTGTTCAGACAGAATCAACCTGCGGCATCACAGATTAGGACATGCTTGCCAGCATGCCAAAGCAGCCCGCAGCCTACAGTTGCCGCCGAGCCGGCCGGCAGGCCAGCGCAGCTGCGTGGCGCCACTGTGTGGCATAACTGTGTGGCGTTATTGTGTGGATACATACTGTGCGAGTAGCGCTGCAACTCGCTCCGCTCACGTTCAAGCAACATAGCCAATTGTGGTGTGCACAGTGAGGACAGTTCAAGAACTTGGTGTGGCGGCGCCTGCTGCGGCGGCCGCTGACGTGGCCGCCACCTCCAGAGGGCCCCTCAGCAGGACAGGACGTCACACTCCCATCGCATCCCTGCACTTTCCATACCTCGGCCCTCCAATTGTAGGCCACGCAGCCAGCGCGTCTGCCGCCTTCTCGCAATCCCCGCCGCAGCGCCGTCCGCGTCTCCGACCTCCTGGCTGGCGGCACTCATTGCGCTGTGATCTGTATCGCGCGGCGTCACCCAGGAAGCGGGGGTGGGGCGCGCTGCTGCTGCCGCCGCCGCTGCGAGCCATGGCGGCGGCGCTAGCCATGGAGGGCATCCCGGCGTCTGCCACGCACGCCGATGTGCACAGCCTGGTCTCTCAGTTCTGTGCTGTTGACCGGGTGATCACCATCTTCCCAGAAGGCGGCACCGGCAGCGCGCTCGTGCTGCTGCCGCCCACAGCCGGCGGCGACGGCGGTGACGGCGGCGGCACTGCTGTGCTGGCAGCCACGGCAGCTGAGCTGTTGGACTGCTATCCACTACATGACGGCATGCTGGAAGTCGTTGTGTGTGAGGACCCAGGGGGCTGGCTGCAAGGCAGGGTGGGAGCCCAGGTGGGTGGGTGGGCAGTAAGGGTGCCAGCACCCGCGTTGCATTGCGCTGCGTTGCATTCGGAGCCAGCTGGCACATGCTGCCTGCACGCAAGGCTGGGCAGCTTCCGCTGTTGCTCTCGCCGGACGCCAACAAGTAACCCTCCTGTGGGTCCTGGGCCGCGTGCAGCTGGCGCCATTTGGGCAGCAGGCGGCAGGCGGCGGTGGCGGCGGTGGCAGCGAGCATGGCCTCAGCGGCGAAGATTCATTCGACCCCTTAGAGCTGCTGCTGGGGGGCAGCAACGCAGCAGAGGCCTACAACTGGCCAGCCCCTGATGAGGAGGGCGATGATGACGATGGGGGAGCCTGGCAGGCGGCGGGACCGCGCAGCCGCAGCCGGGGCAGCGAGGGCAGCGCGGGGCGCGCCCGGCCCCGCAGCGGCAGCGACGCCGGCGACTGGGCGGACTGGGGCGGCGAGGGCGGCGGCGGCACGGGGCGCCCGCCGGGCAGCCCGCCGCTGAACAACGGAGGCATTGTGGTGTTCAACCTGCCTCCGGAGGCAAGCGCCCAGGAGGTGGGGGACTTCCTGTGCAGGTGAGGCTGACCTGGCGTGGACTGCATGTGCCAGCCTGGACTTGGAGGGGGCCTGCTTGTGCTGTGGGGCGGGCGCTTGTAGAAGCCTTCGCCCGTTTGAGTTAATAGCTACTAGATTCAGAGAAGCCCTGTTCATGCGGTGTGGCGGCGTGCGCTGATGCCCAGCCGGGCGACCCCTGGAGGTCAGGCCTGCCTGGTGTGGCCACGCTGACGCCCTGCCACTTCCCCACCCCACACTCTATTCTGGGCTCACCCCGCCGCCCCGCCCCACCCCCACGCCCAGGTTTGGCCCTCTGGAAGAGTGCCTGAAACCTGCCGGCGCGCGCTACGTGCTGGTGCGCTTCTCCACTCCCCAGGCCGCTGCCGCCGCCAAGGAGGCGCTGCACGAGCAAGTGGTGAGGCTGGGGCTCCACTGTTGGGTTTGTTCACTTCACAACAACAACAACAATGTTAGTGTGATGTTTCGGGCAGCATGCAGGCAACCCCCCCATGCGTGTGCAGAAGAGGGTGCCTGCCTGAGGCTGGCACACAGGACAGCATCGCAGCGGCGGGTGGGGAAATTTCTGTGGGGTTTGGGGGAGACGGTTTTGGGAGGGGCAGTGCGAGGCGCTAATGATGTGCAACCATGGGGCACCGTGCTTGTGTCGTGACGAGCGCATCCCAAGTGCTTGCATCTGGCTGACGCAGGCCCGGTGCCTCTTGCACATAGTGCATGCTGCCCTGCCCGCTGCCCCTGTCGTTGCTGCAAGCAGGTGGAGGGGCTTGTGCACGGGCAAAGCTGGTTGTGGTGAGCACAGTGCCTCCTCCCCTCCCCTGCCCTCCCCCACCCTGCCCCACCAACCTGACGCTACCCACCCTACAGGTGGACGAGCTCCGACCTGGGGCCGTGCTGACGGTGCAGTACCGCAACAACGACACCCGTGACCGTGCCCAGCGGCAGCAGCAGCAGCAGCAGCAGCGGCAGCGGCAGCAGCAGGGCGGCGCCGCGCGGCAGCCTCAGGGGAGCGGCGGCACGGCCCTTGTGGTGCACAACCTGCTGCCTCAGGTGGACCGGCAGTACGTGTGGCAAGCTTTCTCGCCGTGAGTGGAGTGGCTGGGGCGGGTGCAAGCCGGGGGGGGTGGAGGTACCGGCCTGCTGTGGGGGAGCCTTCTGGAGGGATCCTGAAGGGGGATTGAAGGCCGGCCACGTGAGCGCGCCCTGCAGCCTGGCAAAGCAGGGCCAGCTGGGGCGCTGGCCCTCGCTGCGACCGGGACCCATGCCGGCGCCAGACTGGTGGTGCTGCTGCTGTGCGGTGAAATGCACATGCCTGCACGTTAGTCCCACACCATCCAACCCCAAGTGCAGTACACGGCTGCACCACTGGTGCCATCCCTTGGTGCCCATGCCCATGCGCCCTGCCCTTTGCCCCGCAGGTTTGGGTCGCTGGCACGAGTGACCAAGAAGCAGGGCAACCGCTATGCCATCATCCAGTTCAAGACACCAGAGGCAGCAGCAGCAGCCATTGATGGGCTGCACCACAGAATAGTGCCGCTGCTCAACCCCACAGAGCGAGTAACCCTCGAGTATGCACGCTCGGCTGGCGGCGGCAGCGGGGATGGCGGCGGCGGCTATGGCGGCGGCGGTGGCGGCTATGGCGGCGGCTATGGCGGTAGTGGGGGCGGCTACGGTGGCGGCGGCGGCTTTGGCGGCGGCGGCGGGATGGAGCGCAGCGGCAGCCAAGGGGCTGGGATGCACCGCAGCAGCAGCCAAGACGGGAGCAGCGGCAGGGTGGTTGGCCGGAGCGATGCAGACGTGGCTGCCTCATGGCGGCACTGACCAGTGACTGCACTGCCCTGTCCTCAAAACATGGTGGCCTGGCTGTGCCTGCTGCCATGTGATCCTGCCTGGTGTTGTCAGCATTCGCATGCAAACCGAACTTCTGAAACCATACAGCTCAACTATCAGCCCAGGACAAAGATAATGCGGGGATGGACGGCCACTGCTGCAGCATGATGTCCTGGACTGTAGGAGGCACGGCTACTCACCTCACCGCCCAGTACATCCCTCACCTGTACTGCCCCCGCACCTTCATCCCGCCCTCGTTCATCGTGCTCTGCCTTGTTTTGCCTCAAGGCAAGTGTTCTGAGCTCCACTGCACCAACTTGGCGCGAGGGAAGCGCAATGAGCTCGTCCGAGGCTGCCCTCAAGGCTCCCACCACTCCCATCTTCCCCGCCTCGCTGCCCCTGCCGTTGGTGGGCCTCGGCACCTGGACGCAGCGCAAGCAGGGCGAGGTGCAAGACGCCGTGCAGGCGGCCATCAGGCAGGCAGACCTGGGAGACGGGAAGCCGGGCGACAGGGCAGCGGGCGCATGGCGGAGGGAGCCGGCAGCAGGGTGCCTCAGTTGGCTGCAATGCCACCCCTAGGCGAGACTCATGTAGGGCGGCGCTGGCGGCTGTCATGGCCGACGGCACGGTGCGCCGCGAGGGTGAGTAGCCCTGGCGGCCAGGGGCGGCCTCACGCCGGGCACACCGGCCCCCTGCAGCTGCAAAGGTGGGGCTGTTTGCAATTACACACATCCACGCACACCAGTCCTCCTGACACCCCACATGATCGCAAGCCCACAGAGCTCTTCATTACCTCCAAGCTGGACAACTCGGACCACGAGCCCCAGCGCGTGGAGGCTGCCTGCAGGTCCGGGCTGGGCTGGGGCTGTGTTGAGGTCCAAGGTCGGGGCTGTACGCCATGCACGCAGGGCGTGCCGGGTGTGAAAGCCGCACGATCTCGGCAGGGACATACACGGCTGGCCCGGGGTTGGCACCGCACCCTGTTGCCGTGCATGCACGCACTGGCAGTGCCAGCCAGCCGTCTGGCTTGCCGCCTGCGCTTCATTTCCCCATCACATCGCTGTGCCGTGCTGCGCTGTGCTGTGCCGCAGGGAGTCTCTGGGCCGGCTGGGCCTGTACTACCTGGACCTCTACCTCATCCACTGGCCGGTCACCGGCAAGCGGGGGCCCCGGCTGGACCCGCCTTTGGAGGCCACGTGGGCGGCCATGGAGGGGCTGGTGCGCGGCGGCCTGGTCAGGTGGGGTGGTGGGAGGGATGGGAGCTGCCATTGAGGGACTCGGTAGTGAGTCCTGCTTCTGGGTACTGTAGGGGGTGGGTACAGTGGGATGTGGGCTGGACGGTGGGGGCATTGGCATGCGAGGGCCACACTGTATGTCATTGAGGCATGCGGGCTGCCGTGATCCAATCAAAACAGGTTCGACACTGGCAGAGCTCTTGGGGCCCTTTTGTTGCTAGGGGGCCAGCCAGCTGAGGGGTGTGCATGCGCAGTTTGCATGCTGATTGAGTTGGAGCGGGGGGAAGGGTGTAGGGTGAGGGAGGGGCCATGGCCAGGGTGGGCACCGCTGGCAGCGGGGTCCTGCAGGGAGAGGAGCGGACACTGGGTGCCCCCCACTCCACATCACAACCTCTGTCTGCACCCGACCTGCTGGCATGCCTCCCTCATGTCCCCGCAAGCTGCCACCGTCCTGCTTCCTGACACACTGCCCACCTGCAAGTCTGCATCTGGCCCACCTTGCCGCTCCTTCAGTTCCCCAGGAGCTGTGCCTCCTTATGCCCCACTGCCTTGTGCCACTCTGTGGGGCTGCAGGGCCATTGGCGTGAGCAACGTGAGCATTAAGAAGCTGGAGCGCCTGCTGGCAGAGGCTACCATCCCACCCGCAGTGAACCAGGCACGCCGTGCTGGCTGCCCTGACGCGCCGTTGTGCTGTTGTCACCATTGTGCTTGGCTTCCTGGCTGCCCCCACGCCCCCCTGACGCTGTTTCGCTGCCTCCCAGCCGGTCCCACACCGCCCTGGTGGCTCCACAGTGGTGTCCACCTCACATGCATATGCGGGCCCCGCTGTCGCGCACCTGTCCCTTATGCCCCTGCAGGTGGAGTCCCACCCCTACTGGCGCAACCAGGAGCTGATCGACTGGTGCAAGGTGGGGGCCTCTGTGAGGGGTGTAAAGTGGGCACAGGAAAAGTGGGACCATGTGTTTCATCCTTCCACAAGATGGATGTGACGCAGCAACTTCACTGCACCCCTTGTGCTGGCCACCCTGCTTGACTGCCAGCCGCCGTCACAGCCCCCTGCTTCCCTGACCGCCCCCCTCGCTGTGCAAGCATTCCGGCAGGCACGCGGCATCCATGTGACGGCGTACAGCCCCCTGGGCTCCGCGCCCAGCGCCGGGCTCCTGAAGCGGCGGGAGGGCGTGCCGGTGCTCATGCAGGTGGGCTGGGCTCGGGTGGGGTGGCTGCTGGGCACAGCTGACAGAACACCAGCTGAACAGGCAGGAAGGCAGGGAGGGGGGAGGGAACGAGGGAGGAAGGGAGGAAGGAGGGTGCAGCCTGGGCCAAGGCACTGCGCAGCTGCCGAGTCCCCCATTCTCTGCTCATGGACAAAGTAATGTAACGCAGCGCTGGTGGCATGTGCTGGTGCCTGCCCGCAGGATGAGATGCTGCGCCGCATCGCAGACAAGCACGGCCGGAGCCCGGCGCAAGTGCTCATCAGGCAAGCCGTGGTGGCCCCCGTGGGATGGGCTGCCACAGCGCGCCTGGCGGTTAGGTTGGCTACTTGACTCTGGCTGCTTGTAGTCAGCGCTGCTCCATTGGATCGTCTCACGCAGCCCTACCCTGCCCACCTCTTGATCCTGGTTGTCCCCTGCCATCTTCCTTGCATAATGCTGTGCAGCTGGGCAGTGCAGCGTGGCACCTCCTGCCTTGCCAAGAGCACCAACCCAGAGCACCTGCGGTGGGTTGGGGGGCAATGCCGGCAGTTTGGGGCAGTTTTGCGGCTGGGAGCAGCAGATGACGGTGAGCAGCAGAGGCTGGGAGGTCGGTCAACTGCACACGTGCCCGGAGTCTGATTACAGGCTGTGACACTGCTTGCCGCCCCTCCCGTTTCTCTCTGGTGTGCGATGCTGACATGGCAGGTCCAACCTGGCAGCTGCCAGCTGGCGCCTGCCTGAGGACGACTTCCAGGCGCTCAGCACGCTGCCTACGCAGAGCAGGCAAGCCATCACAGCACACCACAGCACAGCACAGCACGGACAGCAGCGGGGGGGGCTGGTGACGGTACAGGGTTCTCTGTCCGCTGGCAGAGCACGCTGGCGCAGGCTTACCAGGCGCAACGTTTGAACACATGCCGCACCTGTCTTCTCCTCCTGATGTCCTCCTGCTGCCCTGGTGCAGGATGCTGGATGGGTCTTGGTTCCTGCACCCCGAGGGGCCCTACCGCACCCTGGAGGAGCTGTGGGACACGCCGCACGAGGAGCGCACCTGCGGCTGAGGCGCACAGCCTGTATGGCACCCCGGGGCGCGGCTTCATACTGTAGCAGCAGCTGGCAACGGGCACAATTGGTTGTTTGCCCTCAGGCAGCAGAACAGCTGTGGCATGCACTGGAGGGTGGTGTGAGGCCTGCTGCCCCATCCCTGCCACCCTGTGCTTCACACGCGGCAGCGCTCCTGCACCTTGCTCAAGCTAGCCCCCTGGGCACACTGCAGCCATTTGTGAGGAGTTGCTTCTGTTTCTGTGTTGTTGTGCTGCAATGCCTGGGCGCGTGTGTGCGCCTGTTGGTGCAGCACGAGGCATGACGAACATATTGCAAGCAAGTGTGCAGCCCTGCAAATTCAGTGTGTCAAGCCAACTTAACCTGGCTGCGGCTGACGTGCCCGCCTGCCCGCCAGAAAGCTGGGGCGCGCTTGTGCAGGGCTGTGACCATGCACGCAACAGGCATGGGATCACAAGCATATTAGCCACATTAACGGCCCTGGGCTGTATGGTGTCAGCCGGTGATGAACGTTCGAGGCACGTCGCATCGGGAACCAGCAGAGCTAGCGAGGCAAAGGAGCCCCGGGGGCCGGGGGCCGGGGGAAGGAGCGCTGCTGCTCAGGCGTGCTGCCACTGCCGGTAGTGCCCTCAGGCTGATACTGGACAGACAGGGGGTAGGGGTAGGGGGGCTGCAGACCCTCTGTCACCTCCCAGGTCCTGCTGGTGGCGGCGGTAGCTGTGATAGCAACGTCAGAGCCGGGTTGCCCACACGACCGCCTGTAGCAGAGCTGAGCTGCTGCCGTTGCTTCAAGACTGCCAACCACGCAGCAGTCTTACTCAGCGACAAATGAACGCTGCACGAAGCTGCATGCTGGCCAGCAACAACTGCTTTCTTCATTAGTGGCAGCGGAGCCAGCAAGGTGTGGCTCTCAAGTTCAGAAACCCAGATCCCAACAACTTGGACCTGGGAGTAGAAGCGCTGGTGTGAGGCGCGGCAGCCTTGGACACGCAGGCCAACGTCCACTGAGCAGTCGAGGTGCAGAGGCAGATCAAGCAACAGCGGCAGTAGCAAACGGGCAGAGCCATGGATGGGTCAGCCACCACGACTGCCGCCGGGGCGCCCGCCGCGGGCCGCCAGCGGCACCAGCGCGGCACCGCCGGCACCCATGTGCACGCACTGCCCGATGCCTGCCTGGGCCTGGTTTTCGAGAAGATCCTGCAAGATGTTAACGAGTATGGGTGAGTTTAACTGCCACATAATGGGCACACGTTCGATGGTGCTGTTGTAGGCTACATGCTGCTACCTTTTGCTAACACACGCCCTCTTAATAAACCTCTGCTGCTGCCTGCAGCCCCGCCATCACACTCACCTGCAAGCGCTGGCACCGCGTGCTCTACAGCCCCGCAGCCGCCGCTGTGTGGCGCTACCACCTTGTGATTGGGGACTGTCTGGACACATGCAGCCCTGATGAGCGGGAGGAGTGGGTGGTCAGCAAGCTGCGCATGCTGCGCCGGCTTGCACCTTACTTGGAGAGCTTACAGTTGCACGTGGATGGAGAGGAGCTGCTGGCTGAGTGCCTGCAGAGCCTGGGCAGCGCGCCAGTGCCTGCCCAGCTGCAGAACATATTGCACATTTCCGAGCAGGCCGTCACTCCAGCGGCCATGCGCCTGCTGCCGAGCTTCGAGCGGCACCTCACGCATCTACGGCTTGGCTATGAAAACGCTTTCAGCGCACACTGGCTGACCCTGCCTTCCAACACCAGCTGGGCGCTGCGCCAGCTCACCGGGCTGCAGGTGCTTGAGCTGGTGCCCTTGGAGGTGCCAGCTGGCATCCCGGTCGCGCTAGCCAGCCTCACCCACCTGACCTGTCTCAGCCTAGTCAGCAGCCGGCCGCTGCCCGATGTGCAGCCACTCACCGCTCTCTCAGCACTGGAGCACCTGCATCTTAGCGAAGCAACGGCACGGCCAGCAGGCCTGCCGCTGCTGCAGGGAGCCAACTTCCCCGCCAGGCGCAGCGCGAGCTTCACATCGTCAAGGCTGCAGGTGAGGAGGGCGCGGTACATCAGCACTGCAGCCTGTTGGCGATGGCTTCCCCATGTGCCTGTGAGGTTGCTCTAAAGGCGCCCATTGGCCAATATGCTGTTTCATGAGTTTGCTTGCTGCAGCTTTCTGGACCCATTACAGCGCACGAGGGGCACTGCTGGTCAGCCCTCGAAACCCCATTCCAACCCTCGTCTAGCGTGCAAGCCCCCTGCATCATCAGCATTGGAGGGATGTGCTTGACAAGCGGCCACAGCAGGGCATGCAATTTGATGGAGTCACTGCGAGGCAACCTGAACGCTGCTGCTACAAGTCTCAGCATCGTGAAGTGCAGGCTTGCAGCACCTGCGTGGCAGCCGGCTGGAGAGCTGTCTGAGCTGACCGAGCTATGCCTGACAGACTGCCATGCACATGGAGGTGGCGGTATGCAGGCGGTGTTGCAGGAGGGGTTGCAGCACATGCCAGGGCTGCAGGAGCTGGCAGTGCGCAACTGCAACCTGTCGGCTGGCGTGCCCGCAGCCATGTGCCAGCTGGCAGGTCTCAAGCGGCTTGAGCTCATCAGCTGCCAGCTGGCGTCGGTGCCACCCCTGGCATGCGCTCCATGTGAGTGGTTGCGCGGCTTGCATGGGGGTAGGCGCTTGGGCAGATGACAGACCTAGCGCTCTGTGGGGAAATCAATCGCAGGAGAAAGCAAACGAAGCCAGGCATGCCAGTGGCAGAATTCAAGCTGAAGCCGTGTGTGTTTCCACTCCTGCCTCACCAGTGCAGGCCTGAAAGTGCTGGTGCTTGACGGCAACGGGCTGCGCACGCTGCCCAACATCGGCCCGGCACCCCGACTCAGCAGGCTCTCCCTCAAGAACAGCCCCCTTTTCGAGCTTGATTACATTGGGGTTGAAACCATCTCTAAAAATCACTCTGCGCTGCGTAACCTGTTTCTTGGCAACCTTCCCTCACGTTCCGTCAGGCCACTGGTCTGTCTGGCACGCGATATGCCAGAGCTGGAAGTCAGCGGCTACTGACCCCAGCCCCGGAGCAAGGGTCGAGCTGGGCCTCTCCAGTGCTACTGTTTTCATTGTAAACGAAGTCCCCTGCATGTTTCATGGCTGCATTTTGTACAGTGGCCCAGCAAGCAGCGAACACTCAGCCTGCACCTGCCAACCGGCACAACAGAGTGAGCTTGAACGCCTTTGTCTGCTTTTTGTGTCGCATCTGAATCATGTGCATACCTCTGGTGTGTGATGTGTATAGCAGGACATGTATAGCATGTTCAAAGCTTGTGCGCACGCCGGTCAAACGTGGCAGCTGCCATGCCATAGTATGTTGGGTGCGAAACTGCCAGCAGGCAGCTGCGCCAGGTGATGTGCAGGCTACCGGCGGCTGCCAGGCCCTGCTGCTCGTGTGTGGCACCCGCTGCCAGTCAGCCGTTGCTCCATAAGCAGCAGCTGGCGACCGGTACAATTTGGTGTTTGCCCTCTGACAGCAGAACAGATGTGCCATGGACTGGAGGGAGATGTGAGGCACGGCACACAACCTCCCTGCTGCCCCACCGCTGCCACCCTGTGCTTCCCTCTCGGCAGTGCTAATGCACCTTGCTCAAGCCCGCTCCCTTAGCACACTATAGCCACTTGTGAGCATTTGGTTCTGTTTATGTGTCGATGTGCTGCAATGCCTGGGCGCATGTGTGTGCTTATTGGTGCCGCATGAGTGGATGACGAACATATTGCAAGCAAGTGCGCAGCTCTGTGAATCCAGTATGCCATGCCCGCTCAACCTGACTGCGGCTGGCGTGCCTGCCTGCCTACCAGAAAGCTGGGACACGCTTGCGGGGCCATGGACACATGCAACAGGCAGGGATGTCATTCACAAGCAGATTAACCACATCAACGGCTCTGGGCCGTCTTGACAGCTGGTGTGTGGTTTCAGGCTGCGATGAACGTTGAAGCACGTCGCGTCGGGAACCAGCGGAGCTAGCGAGGCAAAGGAGCGCCGGGGGCAGGGGGGCGGGGGAAGGAGCGCTGCTGCTCAGGCGTGCTGCCGCTGCCGCTACTGCCCTCAGACTGATGCTTGACAGACAGGGAACAGGGGTAGGGGGGCTGCAGACCCTCCGTCACCCCCCAGGTTGGTGGCGGCGGTGGCGGTGAGAGGCTGTCAGGGCCGGGTTGCCCACACGACCGCCTGTAGCAGGGCTGAGCTGCTGCCGTTGCTTCAAGACTGCCAACCATGCAGCAGTCTTTCTCAGCGACAAATGAAGGCTGCAGGCAGCTGCATGCTGGCCAGCGACAACTGCTTTCTTCATTAGTGGCAGCGGAGCCAGCAAGGTGTGGCTCTCAAGTTCAGAAACCCAGATCCCATCAACTTGGACCTGGGAGCAGAAGCGCTGGTGTGAGGCGCGGCAGCCTTGGACACGCAGGCCAACGTCCACTGAGCAGTGTCGAGGTGCAGAGGCAGATCAAGCAACAGCGGCAGTAGCAAACGGGCAGAGCCGGCAGCAGCCATGGATGGGTCAGCCACCACGACTGCCGCCGGGGCGCCCGCCGCGGGCCGCCAGCGGCACCAGCGCGGCACCGCCGGCACCCATGTGCACGCACTGCCCGATGCCTGCCTGGGCCTGGTTTTCGAGAAGATCCTGCAAGATGTTAACGAGTATGGGTGAGTTTAACTGCCACATAATGGGCACACGTTCGATGGTGCTGTTGTAGGCTACATGCTGCTACCTT
Organism: Micractinium sp. NFX-FRZ; assembly: GCA_029339195.1. Taxonomy (NCBI): domain Eukaryota; kingdom Viridiplantae; phylum Chlorophyta; class Trebouxiophyceae; order Chlorellales; family Chlorellaceae; genus Micractinium; species Micractinium sp. NFX-FRZ. Next base: position 4,609 of record JAPTJF010000121.1, on the reverse strand, counting down.
TTGCTAACACACGCCCTCTTAATAAACCTCTGCTGCTGCCTGCAGCCCCGCCATCACGCTCACCTGCAAGCGCTGGCACCGCGTGCTCTACAGCCCCGCAGCCGCCGCTGTGTGGCGCTACCACCTTGTGATTGGGGACTGTCTGGACACATGCAGCCCTGATGAGCGCGAGGAATGGGTGGTCGGCAAGCTGCGCATGCTGCGCCAGCTGGCGCCTCACATCAATGACTTCCAGCTGAACGTTGATGGAGAGGAGCTGCTGGCCGAGTGCCTGCAGAGCCTGAGCAGCGCGCCAGTGCCAGCGCCGCTGCAAAGCGTGGCGCTGCTGTCCGCGCAGTCGGTCATGCCGCCAGCCATGCGCCTGCTGCCGAGCTTTGAGCGGCACCTCACTCACCTGCAGCTTGGCTATGAAGATGGAGGCAGCGATAGCAGGCCGGCCCTGCCTTCCAACACTGCGTGGGCGCTGCGCCAGCTCACCTCACTCCAAGCGCTCGAGCTGGTCCCCTCTGAAGTGCCAGCTGGCGTCCCGGCCTCGCTGGCCAGGCTTAACCGCCTGACCTGGCTCAGCATGGTCAGCAGCCAGCCACTGCCGGATGTGCAGCCACTGACTGCGCTCAGCCGGCTGGAAGTGTTGAAGCTGGAAGAGGGCGCGGCACGACCAGAAGGCCTGCCGCTGCTGCAGGGGTCCAACTTCCCTGTCAGGCGCAGCGTGGAGTTCACATCGCCTAGGCTGCAGGTGAGAGGGGCGAGCTACTTCTGCAACTACAAGCTGGTGCTGCCAGCTAGACGTGCGTTTCATTGAGTGTGTAGAGAAGTGCCCAGAAGAACAATTGTATGTTGAGCTGGGGCGTCTTCAGGCTGGGAGAAAGTAATTCCATTGGAACGCTGTGGCGCCCCAGCGCCTGTACACCGGGCAATCGCAACGCAGCTTTTTGGGCGGTTGCATTGCCACGTGCCTGTGGAGCGATTGCGCAGGTGCTCGCTCACCAGTGTGCCCTCTCGACCGTGTGCGCTGTGCAGCTGGGAGGACCCATTGCGGCTCACGAGGGCCCCTGCTGGTGCACCCTCTCCACCCCAGACCAATGCTCCCCTACGGGCCAAGCCCCCTGCCACATCAGCATTATGGGCATGATCTTGACTGGCGGCCCAAGCAGGGCAAGCGAGCTGGTGAAGGCGCTGAGGGGCGACGCAAATGCTGCTGCCACAAGCCTCAGCGTCACGAGGTGCAGGCTTGCAGTGCCTGTGTGGCAGACGGCCGGAGAGCTGTCTGCGCTGACCAAGTTGAGCCTGGCAGACTGCCAGGCACATGGAGGCGGCAGTATGCAGGCGGTCCTGCAGGAGGCATTGCAGTACATGCCCGGGCTGCATGAGCTGGCAGTGGTCAGATGCAACCTGTCGACGGGCGTGCCCGCAGCCATGTGCCAGCTGGCAGGTCTCAAGCGGCTTGAGCTCAGCAGCTGCCAGCTGGCGTCGGTGCCACCCCTGGCATGCGCTCCATGTGAGTGGATGTGCCGTGTATGCATGGCAATACGCACATGGACAGATTCAAGAGCTGTGATACAATGTCGCTCGGTGTAGGCGGGGTCAGCAGCAGCGGCCGGGCGGGAGATATTTAAGCATGCCAAGGGGGATCCAACCCGGGGGACTTTAAGCCGGGTGCCAAAGGGGACACCAAGCCAGTGGCTCCCCACTCCCACTTCTGCCTTTTCAATGCAGGCCTGCAAGGGTTGGTGCTCGACGGCAACAGGCTGAGGGAGCCGCCCGACATCGGTTTGGCACCCCATCTCACCAGCCTCTCCCTCCGGCACAGCCCCTTTTTCGAGCTTGATCACAACGCGGTGAAAACCATCACTAGCAAGTACAGTGAGCTGCAGCATTTGAGCCTTGGCGACCTGCCCTCTCGGTCCGTCATGCCACTGGTCAGTCTGGCACGCGACATGCCAAAGCTGCTGATTAGTGGGTGGTGAGACAGTCCCTGGGGCAGTCCAACTGAGCTTCACAAGCGTTTTGCTTTTCTTCTAGAAACAGTTTTCCTGTGTCTTTGAAGGTCAAATGATGCGTGTACAGTGAGCCCAGCAAGACACACACGGCCAGGCTCCATCAGCCAACCGCCACCCAGATTGAGCGTGACCACTGCTGTTTTACTAGTTCTTGTGTGTCGCTTGAGTGCCCGTTGTGGACACTTTTGTCTACTTTTTGCGTTGCAACAAGACATGTACATACACTTGGTGTGCAAACATGGACAACTAGCCGGTACCACCCAGCGGGACATTCTGCATGCAGCTCCTCACCCCAAGTGCACGTGCCGCTCAAACGTCGCAACTGCCATGCCATAATAAGTTGGGTGCGAAAGTGCCAGCAGGCGGCTGCGCCAGATGCTTTGCAACTCCCGGGCGGCTGCCAGCCCCTGCCGCTCATGCTGTTGGAGGGAGCGCTGCCCAGCCGCGAACCCAGCCTGCCCCTGGCCAGCGTGCGCGCTCAACGCAGCCCTGCTGCAGCGCTGCAGCATGCCGTGCAGCAGCACCATGCCGGTGAAGCCGCAGCTCTTGGCGCCGGGCTGGTGGCGCCGCGCCTCTTGAAGCAGCTGCTCGGGCTGCAAGGTCTGCACCCATTGCTTGATGGCGGCATCAAAGGGCGCTGCATCAGCGGACCAGCCGTAAGGCCCGTCCTGCACATGAGACGCAGCAGCGGGCACCGCATGGGGCCACAGCATAAGAGCGCGGGGTCATCTCAGTGGATGGGATGTGTGTGTGTGTGTGTGTGTGTGTGTGTGTGTGTGCGCGCGTCAGGATAGCAGCAGCTGAGCAGCAACAAGGTGTGGCGCAGGCCGTGCAGGCGACAGCGTTGCGGGCGCAGAGCAAGATGCGCCACACAGCACCACAGCACTACAGAAACCACCACCCGCACCCGCCCTACCCTTCCGCATACCGGCTGTTGGGTGGTGCGCCCGCCCGCATCCCACGCCACCTTGTCGGCCCACCTTGTCATGCGTATGCGCCAGGTCGCCGCTGATCACCACCGCCACCCGCTGGGGCAGGGCGTCCAGTGCGTCAAACAGAGCGCCCCCCAGGCTCACCAGCTCGGGAATCTGCAGCACATGTGCAGGCGGGCATTGCCAGACGGACGTGTTTAGAGTCCAGTGAAGCAGCAAGCATGACAGGGTGCCGCCCGGGTCCGCCAGCTCAGCATTCTGCACACAACAGCGTCCATGCAAGATCAAAGTGCAGAGGCAGTGCAGTTGAAAGGCAGCGGAGGCAGCACCAGCTGGAGCGCTTGCACAGAGCGAGGCAAGCAGGCAGCATGGGCAACAAGGCAGCCGCGCAGGAGTCAGCACGTTGCCACTCGTACAGACAGCCACGCTCTACATGCATGCCGCGATGGCCCACATGCCCCCCCACGCACCATCCGAGTTGACTCGTTGTAGCGCCGGATGGGGAACGACAGCAGCACGAATCTTGCATTCCGACGTAAATCGGCTGCACCGGCACCGGGCAGGGTTTGGGAAGCAGGCCAGGAGGTTGCTCGGGCATTGAGAAGTGTTTGGTCGAGAGGGCAGCCAGCTGGCGGCGGCCAGGCAGCCAGGCGGCCAGGCAGCCAGGCAGCCAGCCAGGCAGCCAGCCAGCCAGCCAGCCAGGCAGATGGGCGGGCACCCTAGGGAGGCGCCCAGGGCCAGTTAGCTGCGCAGCTTCACCTGGGAGGAAGGACAGGGGGATGACTTCACCCCAGCCCAGCGGGAAGGGCGCCGCCGCCTGGCCGGGGGGACCAAAGCCGCTGAGCCCTGTGGTGCGGCTGAACGTCCTGCAGGGCAGCAGGCAGCAGGCGGACAGCGGGACGGCCAGGGACCGAGTCAGCCGGGTCAAGCAGCACATGCTTGGTGATGAGAACGAGCGCTCCAGCTATAGTGGCAGGAGGTGGAAAAGTGACATCGGTGTAGCAGTGCCACCAGCACCCACCTGTCCTGCAGGTACTTGAGCAGGGCAACCGAGGCGGCGGCATCCACGCTCGCATTGGCGCACATGCAGGGCAGGGGCGGCGGGCCACCGCCACTGTTGCTGCAGCCAGGCTGCGTTGGCGCAGGTTCCAGGCAGCCTGCTGCCTCTGGGTTCAGGTAAAAGGAGTAGCTGTCCATGTCCGCGATGCCATGCGGTGTGGTGAGCAGGACAAGGTCGGGGCGGGTCGCGGCCAGCAGGCGGCCGGCGGACAGCCCCGCCGCCTGCAGCTCTGCCGCCTGCTGACGCTGAGTTTCGTTCAGAACCTCTCGCCCGGGATCCAGTGCTATGTCTCCGTGAGGAAGCAAGACTGCTGCGATAACGCCAGCGCGAGCGGGGCGCAGGAGCGCCAAGACGACGACCGTGAGGCACAGGGCAGCACACACCCAGCGCCTCATGCCTCTGAAAATAACTATTGCGCCTGTTGCAATCGATTTGGCCGGTCGGGAGGGGAGGGAGAGTTGCGTGCGCTTGGGCCAGGTGTGCCGGCGCCACCTCGCTGCTGACGGTGCGGCCAGGAAGAGGTGCATGCTGCAGCAGCATCAGGCCGTGAGGAACAGTTTATTATTTGCCCGTCAGTTTTGACGGGCTGGCTCAAATTTGCCCGTAGAAGGCTCAAA